>JAURVB010012597.1:0-257519 GCA_033002965.1 Piper betle | reverse complement strand
ATTACAATCGCAGATATCAAAGAGAACATGGAAGACTTCATCTTTCTCTTGTAATAAGTGAAATCCTAAGGTTCTTCTCACACACAGTGACGATACCAGTCATTGCAAATTTGTAGTTGGTGATCAAAATAGTAGGATATCATGGGTAGGAACAATGATCATTGACCTAGAAAGAATACCTCATACATGCCCTTCGAGAACCATGTTTAGATATTGTGTGGGAGTTTAACTCTAATCTCCATTGGTTGGTAGAACTATAGTTCAAATTCTAATGGCTCAAGCAGGAATCTGTTGGACGAGTAGAGTTTGAGACACATAAATTTGTAATCATAATAACTAATTATCATTATAAAATAATAAAACCAGGCAAGGAATTAACATGCCGAGGTCTATAATTCTTTGAAATCCTTATTTTGTCAATCTAACACGATCACAAACAAGATTTTCTCAACAGAATTTATAACACTAGCAATAAGCTATGACGATTGTATGGAAGACTAATATGTACTTCTTACATATTTTGCCAAGTTATAAGCATATGCTGCCATGCCATCAACATTGCCCATATTTCCACCCAAGTAGATAAGGTCAATGACAGAGATGATGCTGAAAATCTATCGTGGGCACATAGAACCTGAGAGAAGCAATATGGCTTGGTTCTTAAATAGATCCCTTCCAAATCCAAATTCACAAGATGAAATGGAGAACTGTATAATAATCAACATAAGCATAAAGATTATCCTGCAAACCTGGTCATTGCACGGAACCTGTAGTGAAGAGATGGGTATAGTATACTACTGCAACTACAAGTATTTGGCAATCTCGAAAACCCAAGGCTATGCCACAGTGCTGAATACTTTCGAAAAATCTTGGGCTTTCAAGATTGGTAAAAATGAATTACAGTGATTTAGTTACAGGACTTCTAGAATATTATGTTGGGTGGTAAGAAAGCGAAGTAGTTGATATTAGTTATCTCAATAGGTTAGATGATGAAATCAACAATGCAGTTCTCAGAATGTAAACATCACATTGGAGCCAAAAGCTTCATTCTTACAGGATAGATAAACAATTGCCACATAAGGCAGAAAAGAAAAAAAACCATATAGATGGAAACATTATGTTATCAGTTAAATTTAAGAGCGTTATACAAATAGTAAGATCTGTACCTTTACAAATAGAAAGATTTTGGATTTGATTATTTCATTCAACCTGGGTGAACTCGAGAGCATTTCCATCAGGCTCCCTAGCAAAGATTGCTGGGCCCGCCTGACTTGCTTAAAGTGTACTTGATACCTTCAACAGATAATCAACAAAAACGCAATCACTAAGATGTAAAAACATAATTTATTTTTTAGATAACAACAGAATATGAAACTTTTTTATAATAAATTGAACACTTGATAGCAATCAAGTGACGCACATACATGGGCAGTTATCAATATTAAAGTGTGAGAACTATTCCTATGAAAGAAATAATGTTCAGATATCACTAAATTTTTACTCGCATCATCAAAAATGGTTTTCAACTTGGAGACATCACGAATTGAAATACAGGAGTGGCGATCTCAACCACCATGTCCAGGGCGCGAGGGCGCGCAGACAATGGATCTGGATTCGGAAGCTCCATCAAGTGAATCATTCCAGAGCCCACCCACAACCAGGCCCCTCTGTATGGGAGCTTATGATGAGGCCTTGGATCGTTTATATCAAGACCTAATGTTCAGAATATTAAATTCACTGACCGAAAATAAAAATGGAAACCTTAATCAGCATTAAATACCTAAAAGGTTCTGATAAAACGTAAGTGACTTTTCAAGGTTGTCGCATAGAACACCCACATGGTGGATTTCAACAACTCCAAAATCTGGAAAAGAAAACCCACCGATAGAACATAAATCAAATGGTAGGCAACGAGTAAATGTTTGTATGAAACAAACGCCCTTCGTCAAAGTGAGTATAAAAACTCCAGTTGTATTGAACAATAATCACCCAGACTCTTGCTACAACACAACTGGACTTAGTTATCTTCTAAACACATACCTCCACACTTATCACTAGTACAATACAAACGAGAATTTCTAACACCAGTTCTGATTTAACTAATGCACATTTTTACACTTGTTATCATAACTACCAAAAAAAAAGGCTCTGCATAACAATTAACTGTAGACTACATAAAAGTTCAAGTATAGATGCCCTAGAAACAAACCAACCATGTTTAACAGGAGGAACAGAAGCCATTTCATCTACTAAAACATTGCCACCGCTTGATGCTTTCACTTCCACTTGAAATTTAACTCTTGACAAGTGTCCACTTCTGACAAGTTAATGGAAAACCCAAACGTCTTGAATTCCAGTCGCTACCAGCTTTTCTCTCCTGTTGGAAATATTTTTACATAAATTAGCAAAACAAAAACCCAAACATCTTCACTTTCCAATGCTACCAGCTTTGATCTCCCTTTCGAAATATTTTTCATATTAATTAGCACAGCAATGGTTGCAAGCTGACCAAACTTGCCACTTATTTCTACATGGTGTGTAATATCAAATATAAAGGGAAATAATCCTTGATGCCAAATTCATGCGGCCTGTCAATTAACTTAATCAGGGTTGTATCTCCCTTGCATGCAAGATGTAAGCTTCAACACAAGTTCCGAAACAGTAGCTTAATACTAACTAGCTCGCAACCTACCCATCTAATTAATTTTAACAGTTATTCCATGGAAGCAATTCAAATTCAAAAAAAGGAAGGATTTTTCCAGATGCCAAGTTGAAACTGGCAAAAGAGGGGAGTTGCCTATTGAGGATAGGGATAAGATTGATTGATTGCTTATCAATTATGTTGTAATTACCTATCAACTGTACTGATAGGTTCTCAAGAACATCATCGGGTTACATATCATAGTCCTCTATAAATACTTGATTACAATAGAGTGAAAGTAAGCCTTTGAGCATATTTCTTATCATTACCGGAATCAGTGGTCGATGGAGAAAGAAGCAGGGATTGCTCACAAGAGACGCCATAGCCAGGGGAAGGTATACGGCTTTGCAATTGTGGGTACGAAGAAGCACATTTAACAAATAAAACCGAAACAAATGAGGACCACAATTATATTTGAACTTGAGATATGCATAATTAGTCAAAAAACACAATCACTTCGACCTTACACATGAACTGGAATGCGGCTCTGCAGGTGGTTTGGTAGGCTTGGGTTCGGGTTAAGGATGGGTTGACATCCTATAATCGAAAATTCAATTTTTATCTAATCTGTTTGTTTTTTGGTTTGAAATAATTTTGGATCGAATATAATTTCCTACTATTTTGATATAATATGTTTGCAAATGTTTGGATGGGATATAAATTTTTGGTGATCCTAACCAAATCCAGTGATATTTTATAAAATTATATTTAAAATAATAATTTTATTATTATTATTTACCATATTTTATATTAAAATTTATATTATTTATATTATTTTATTAAACCTAGTAGGTACGGTCATTAGATATAAGTTTTGTGGATTTGGTGGACATAATTATGGTAAGAGAAATAAATATAAAATTTGGATTCAGATCTTTAGATACATATATTCAAATTAAATTCAAATATAACTATAATCGACCACATGTGAAACCATCTTTAGTTCGGATCAAATTGGGTTTCACTGTGGCTAATATTCTTGTTCTCTTTCTCGCATCTAATGCCCAACAAATATTAGAAAACATGGATCCTAGGCAAAGTTTTGATAATAGGATGGATGCCCACCAAGATCCAAATATGAATAACACATCTACTTTAATCCATATATGAACATTATTTCCATTCTATTTTCTATATTGTTATTTGATCTAAATTTGTCAAACTAGATTAAGATTTGATTTTAAAAATACAATATTTATTAAAATGTGACAAAATTTTAATCTTTTATTTATTTGTCTTTACCCATCAGAATTTAGACTTGGGAGGTTAGTGAAAGTGACAATTTCAATTGTAATTATAAATTTGAGTTATGAATTAATATTAATGGGTTAGTGAGATTAGTTTTTCAGCGTTAAATCTAATTCACACACAATTTTTATATGATTTACAGTCCAAGTCAAAAAATACTATAAGCTCATTAATCAAATTATATACCTCTTACTCATTTAAATCTAATTTATAACAGGTGGCCTAAAAAATAAAGAATAAAAGAGAGACACATTGATTTACAACCTAAACTCACTAATAAGTGTACTCATATTTATATAAATTAAGAGTGAAATACTATTCATGTTATTAATTTATTTTAACAATGTAAATTAGATTCATGACTTCACTAACCCCTAATGCATATCAATTTTGCGGATAATTAAGAGGTGGACTCTAAAACTACCTACTTATATAGTTTAACATGGCACTAGAGACTAATTAATCAAGCAACTCCTACCAACTCGCAAGAGAAATATGGCATTCCACTTCTGAATTCTTGCAGATAAAACAGGATCTCGAAAAACCTGGAGATATTATCATATATTTATGTTTGAGATTTATTGTTAAGTAATGATTTTTTGGTAAAAAGAGAGTGGATAATAACTTATGAATTTATATATAAGGCTTATTCAAACAAGGTGTAAGCAAATTATTTTTTATTAAATATCATAAGTAGTTTTTAAATTATATTACTAAATGAGTGCCATTATTCATGAACGTGTAATTATTTACTAAGACCTTACTAATGAATATTTTCCATAAAAAATATAACTACGGCTGCTATGCTCGTTTAGCCAAGCTAAGCTTGAGCTCGAACGAGTTTTGAACACACTAAAACTATAGTCAACGTTGGTCTTTATTTTGAAGGCCTCTCATCTAAATTATCCCATTACTTTGTTATTTTATTGTATATAAATAAATATAATTAATTACAAATAAACTTATTAGTGTGTGTATATATATATATATATATATATATGTATATATATAGGGCAACGCTACTGTGCGCTGCCCTATTTTGGCAGTGCATATGCGTTGCCAAATGTGGACCATTGGATCTAATCCAACAGTCCACAATCAGCCCCACTCAGGGGTGGAACAGGGGAGGGTAGAATCGTAATAAAAATTTTATTCGGTCCCAGACTCGAGTTAATATTACGAAATAAATTTAAAAAATATTTTTTTATAATAAAAACTTGACTCGATCTCATATGGGATCGAGTCAATATTATGAAATAAATTAAAAATAAAATAAAATAATTTTGTAATAAAACTTGACTCTATCGCGCACGAGATCGAGTCAATATTACTGAAATAAATTTAAAAAAATAAAATAATTTTGTAATAAAAACTTTACTTGGTCCCACACGAGACCGGTGCAGCACATTTCCCAACAGGCCCATCTAGCCCCAAAGCGACGACATTGTTGGCCAGCTGGGCTGCCGGCGGCAAGGTCTCCTCCATGGGGTGGCGCGCCAAAACAAATGAGGAAGAAACAGGAGAAAGTATTTTGGTAATAAAAATTTTACTCAATCGGACTTGAGTTAATATTACAAAATAAATTTAAAAACATAAAATAATTTCATAATAAAAACTTAACCCGATCCTGACTTAAGTTAATATAACAAAAAAAAATCAAATAAAATAATTTCGTAATAAAAACTTTATTCAATCCTGACTCGAATTAAAATAATTTATTACGAAATTATTTTACTTTTTTGAAAATTTATTTTGTAATAAAAATTTATTCTATAATAAAGTTATTTTGTAATAAAAACTTGACTCAGTCCCGCATATGATTGAGTCATGTTTTTATTACAAAATTATTTTATATTTTTTAAATTTATTTCATATTATTGACTCGATCCCGACTCGAGTCAAGTTTTTATTACGAAATTATTTTTTTTAAACTTATTCAATAATATTAATTTGACTTCGGTCGAGATCGAGTCAAATTTTTTTATGAATTTTTTTTTAATTTATTTCATAATATTAACTTAACTCGAGTTAGGATCGAGTCAATTTTTTAACAAAATTATTTTAATTTATTTAATTTATTTTGTAATATTAACCGAAGTCCGATCGAGTAAAATTTTTATTACCAAAATACCCTCCCCTGTTTTTGCCCTTTATTTTGGCGCGCCACCCCTGCTGGCGACCTTGTCGTCGCCCATCCGCTGCCAACGATCTCGCCGCCTCGGGGCTGGATGGGCCTGCTGGGAACGCATGGCGTCGGCCGGGCGCTGGTGGCCATGAGCGGGAGGAGCAATGCGGGGAGGGGGGACCGCCGCGACTCCTTGCGGGGCGGTGGGGGACGGCTACAAGCGGGGCCGGGGGGGGGGTTGGCTGGGGAGTGGCGGGGCTGGGGGCAGGGTGGGGCCGGGTGAGGGGTGCGGGGTGCGGCGAAAACCGGCGTGATAATGTTTTTCTCTCAAACTTTAATATGGATCGTTCGATTATAAGGAGAAACTATATTTAATAAAAAATAAAATGCCCCCACCAATGTAGTACATAGTTGATAATAGTATTTATTTATGATTTTAAATATATTTTGAGTAGGCAAGTGATATTATGTATATCATTATATTATTTTATCAAGTCGAGTCGAGTCGAATACTGCCTTACTCAAACTCGGCTCGTAGGATTTGAGTTCGAGTTAATTTCGAATTTGAACATTTAAATATCGAGTTTCGAATCAAGTCGAGCCGAGCTGAGCAAAATGTCAAATGGTCACGAGCTCACTGGCTGTGCTGCAGTGTTTCAGCCGTTGGATCAAATCCAACGGCTGAAACATGCCCCCACTTCCCCCTTCTCCAGCCGTTGGATATAATCCAACGGCTGGATAAAAAAGTTTCTGGCGTCGCCGCCGCCACCGACCGACGCGTCGCCGCCACCCCGGCCGACGCGACGCCACCCCCTGCCCCGCCCGTCGCCGCCCCGCCGGGGGCGGCGACGTAACCGCCGGGCGACGGGGCGGCGGATCTAGCCGCCCCGCCTCTTCCCCTGCCGGCCCGCCGCCCGCCGCCGGGCGACACCACCGCCACCCGTCCCCGCCTGCCACCCCGCCGCGCGGCCCCCCCGCCACCCGCCCGCCACCCCGTCCCCCGCCCGCCACCCCGCCGCGCGACGCCCCCTCGTCCCCCGTCCCCCGTCCCCCGTCCCCGCCCGCCACCCCGTCGTGCCCCCGCTCGGCCCCCGCCGCACGCCCCCCTCGGCCCCCGCCCGCCACCCCGCCGCACCCCCCTCGGCCTCTGCCCGCCACCCCGCCGCGCCGCTGCCCCCGTCCCCTGTCGCCGCCGCCCCCCCCCCCGGCCGTCGCCGTGGCCGGGCACCCTTCCCGCCCCCTCCGCCGTCGCTGCTGCGGCGGCGCCGGCGGCCCCTTTTTTATCTTGGCCGTTGGATGCTAATCCAACGACCAAGATCAAACTCCAGCACAGCCAAGATGGCTGTGCTGGAGTACAGGAAAAGTTTTTCCATATATATATATATATATATATATATATATATATATGAGGGCCGCTTCCCTGCGCCAGAGGCAGGGAAGCTTATATGCGCCACATTTTATTATGGGCCGTCCGATTACAAGGACGGCCCAAATTTATTAGTTTTTTTTAAAAAAAATTAATTTGATCTGGACCGTCCAATTAGAAGGACCGTCCAGATCATATGGAGGGGCGGAGGCGGAGCGCCGCCGCCGTGGCAGGGGAGGGAGGGCGCCCGCCCCAGCCTCGATCCAGCCCTGCCCCGGCCTCGATCCGGCCCTGCCCCGGCCTTGATCTGGCCGCCGCCAGATGCTTGCCCCGGCGCCGCGCTACGGCCGGTTGCGGGAGGGAGGCGGTTGCAGACGCCGCCGCACAGCCGCGGACGAGCGTCGACCCCCGCCACCGCCCTGTCGCGATCACCGCCCCGCCGTGTCGCCGCCACTCACGGCCACCGCCCCTTCGCGAGGGGAGGGACACATCCTCCCCCTCCCTCCTCCTCGCTCCCCCGCCACGGACGCCGCCGCCCAGCAGCGGACGGGTGTCCGCGGCGGGGGAGCGAGGAGGGAGGAGGAAGCGTCCCTCCCCTGGCGAAGGGTGGCGGCCGTGAGGGGCGGTGACACGGCAGGGCGGTGGCGAGCGACGCGACGGCAGGGGGCCGACGCAGCGGCGGTGAAACCCTTAGGGTTTTATCATACACATGTTAATCTGGACCGTCCATGTAATCGGACGGTCCAGATTAACATGTGGCGCACCTAGCTTCCCTACCTCTTGCTGAGGAAATCTTTTCCCATATATATATATGAGAAAAGGGAGTCTGTGCTTGAGCACAGGCTCCCTCGCTGTGCTCAGATTTGTTTCCAGCCGTTGGATCGCGATCCAACAGCTGGAAATCATTCCCCTCCCTTCCCCCTCCTCTCCTCTCCCCGTCGCTTCCCGGCGGCCCTTGCAACGCCCCCTCGGCATCGCCGCCCTGCGCGGGCTGATTCCCGTGCCACTGCCCCGGGCGTCCGCCACCCCTCGGCCCGGTCGCGCCCCCGGTCGTACTGCACCCGCGCACCCGCCAGCCGCTGCCCCCACCCCTAGCTGCGCCGCAGCGCCTCCTGCCCTCGCCCAAAGCTGCAGCTCCCCCTCCCCTCCTGGCAGCCGCCGGGCGTCTACCCTCCGGCCCACTCCCCCCTCCCGGCCCCGGCGGCAGACTTAGGCCCCCACGTCTACCCCCCACCCCCGAGCGCCCCTTGCATCCCCCTCGGCGGTGCTAAGGCCCCACCCACCCACCCCCACGCCCCCTCCCCCTCGTCGATGGCGGCGAGGTCGCCGGCAGTGGGTCACGTGGCAAAACAGAGGGGAGCGGGGAAGAAACAGGGAGAAAACAGAGGAGCAGTCGATGGCAATTTCGTAATAAAAACTTGACTCGGTCCTGACTCAAGTCAATATTACGAAATAAATTTAAAAAATAAAGTAATTTTGTAATAAAAATTTGACTCGCTCTAAACTTAAATCAATTTTATGAAATAAATTATTTTTAAAAAATAATTTCATAAAATTGACTCGAGTGAGGATCGAGTCAAGTTTTTATTATGAAATTATTTTATTTTTAAAATTTTATTTCATAAAATTGACTAGGGGGTAGACGCGAGGGGGCCTGCGTCTGCTGCCGGGGGCGGGGTGGGGGAGTGGCCGGAGGGTAGACGCTTGGTGGCGGCCGGGAGGGGGAGGGGGAGCTACAGCTTTGGGCGAGGGCAGGAGGTGCGCGGCGCGGCCAAGGGTGGGGGCAGCGGTTGGCGGGTGCACGGCTGCAGCTACGGCCGGGGGTGGCAGACGCGCGGAGCAGTGGCGCGGGAATCAGCCCGCGCGGGGGAGCGCGGCGGTGCCAAGGGGGCGTTGCAAGGCCGCCGGGAAGGGACTCGGGGAGAGGAGAGGAGGGAAGGGAGGGGGACTGATTTTCAGCAGCTGCGGCCGGGGGCATGGCCGGGCAGGGGATGGCGGACGCGCGGGGCAATGGCGCGAGAATCAGCCCGCGCGGGGGAGCGCGGCGGGGCCGAGGGGGGCACTGCAAGGGCCGCCGGGAAGGGACTCGGGGAGAGGAGAGGAGGGGGAAGGGAGGGGAATGATTTCCAGCCATTGGATTGTGGTCCAACGGCTGGAAATTTGAGGACAGCGAGGGAGCCTGTGCTTTATATATATATATATATATATAGATTAGGGAAGCACGAAGGGTCTCTTAGTCCGCCCAACACCTTATCCGGTACCATTAACGGGTCGTCTGAGGAACTTGGCCGCGTCTGGGCCGTTCATGTCCTCAACGAATGTGAACCGTCGGATCCAAAGACATCATCGTCTCTCTTTATATATGTACCAGGGATAAACCCTAGACCTTCTTTCGCCGGCGCCAGGGAAGGAAGCAAGGTAGGAAGGTAAGAGCTAGTGAGGGATCGAAGATGGTGCAGCGGCTCACCTACCGCAAGCGGCACAGCTATGCCACCAAGTCAAACCAGCACCGCGTCGTCAAGACTCCCGGTATTTTCTTCGCTTTCCCAGTTGTTTTTTTTTCGGTTGAAAAGCGAACTTGTTATGTTGTAGACCATTCATTTGGGTGCTGTGTGAGCGGTTGATTTAGCCATGTTTATGTATTTTATTTCACTTTCAGGTTTTGGGTTTTGTGCGTTTTGTGCATATGATGTTAGTGATATTCGTTTGTGGATGGCTGTTGGGTGAGAGGTGAATGCTTGATGGGAATGAGTTGTTAATGTGGGAATTATTGGACGGATTCTGGTTTAATGTGGGAGTGCGTGTTTTATATTTTGATTTTGTATATATATATATATATATATATATATATATATATTGTTGATGGTGGCATTATTGAATATATTGTGAGTTCTTATTGGTGTATCTGTTAGGGCGGTTGATGGAAATGGGTAATGTCTTATAACCAGTGTTGAAGTGAGGAGACTGATTAGTTAATGGAATACCCTTTTTTCATTTTGGGGTTTTTGTTTTTTTCTACTTAATAAGAAAAGTATAAATGGCGTGTTTTTCCTTTTTTTTTTTGGGACCATGTGAAGTATGGTTGGTGGGAATGAATAGTTAAATTATATTTTGTTCTTGAACTGGCGGTTTATTTTGTGGTGTCTCAGCGTGTTAGCCATTTTTTGATATTTTTACTGAATGGGTACAGTGCTATTTTGTAAATTTATTTTTGGAATATCCAATGATTGGCGGAAATGAACAGTTAGCCACTTCATACTTTGGGGCTTCAGTTAGAGCAATGAATAGTTTGTGTGGGCGATTGGGAGTTTAAGGCCGATCTTCCCCTTGAATAGAAATGCTTTTTTTCTCTGATATATTTGCATATGCATTTTCTGTGATTTGTATTGATAGTGTTTCTTTTGTTTTGTGGCCTGTTTAAGGTGGGAAACTGATTTATCAAACAACCAAGAAGAGGGCAAGTGGTCCCAAATGTCCTGTTACCGGAAAGCGCATTCAAGGGGTAAGGTTATGGTTCTTATTTGCATGTTATAATCTGATTTCTGCTCGCATTCATAAATTCAAAAAAATCATACCACTGGAAATCTTTGATATATGATTTCTCTATATAAATTAATCTGTCCTTGATAGTAGACACTTTACATTTTCTTAAACCACAAACAACTTCTTTCTGATATTGAGCTACATGTTATAGCAACAATATCCTTGTCTGGTTTCTGATCTGGGCATAAATTGTTTGTTTTCTTGGTAGTCCTATTTTGAAGGTGGTTTTCCTGTGCTAAAGATGTATAGCACGCTACTTTTAAAATGCCATTGTTCACTGTCTGTTATGAGACAATTTATTGTGATCAAACTATGGACAGTAGTGGTGTCTGTATCAGGACTATGTTCACTTATCATCATATATAGTGAGAACTTATAGAAATGTTTAATCAATCTTGTCATGAATGGCTTATAGCATTTGCCATAGCGCCTGAATGAAGGTTATATGTGGTTTAGATTTAGTCAATTATGACTAACTACTAGTCTCTTACCAGAAAGAATGTCATTCTGTTTCTGTGTGGTAGCATGCTTATCCCAATTTGACCTTATGAGTGTCACGATACCTTAGCTGTTGCGGATGACTTATCTTTTTATGTGTTTTGGTTTTAGTAGGACATTCATGAATATTCTTTTATTCAGTTATTTTAATGTGTAATACTTACAAACTGTAGTTAGGGGTTTTCATCTAATTTGGAACATGTCAAGGCGTTTTGAATAATAAAATATGTACACTCTTTGCATCAACCTTATGTGACACAAGTTTCTTTTTTGCTTAGATACCACATTTGAGGCCTGCTGAGTATAAGAGGTCTAGGTTGTCGAGAAACAGGAGAACAGTCAACCGTGCATATGGTGGTGTCCTTTCCGGGGGTGCAGTGAGGGAAAGGTGAGGCTGATATAGTAAGTTTCGAATTTGATTTACAGTTGTCACATGTTTCTAGTCGGAATTTAAGTTTTCATTTCCGACATTTTTCCATCAGAATTATCCGGGCCTTCTTGCTGGAGGAGAGAAAGATTGTTAAGAAGGTTTTGAAGATCCAGAAGGACAAGGAAAAGCAATCGGCCAAGAGCTAAATGTCAGTGTGTCTAAGAATTACTTCGTCGAGATCACAGGAGGAATTTTGACTTCCACAATGTTGGAATTGCGTGAGGCTAGTTGAACTTGCAATTTGATAGATTTTGTTGTAAGGTTGGATTCTATATATTTTTTTGCAAGTATGGATTGAATTTCGCTTAAAAAGACTGATTGGGAAAACCTATTTATCTATGTGGTGGGTTGAAACCTGGAAAATAATTCAATGACTGCATTCCATGTTATCATACAATTTTGGGCTACTTTTAAAACAAAATTTCTTCACAGAATCGACTGAGTTGGGTTTTAACCACATAAACAGGTGCGTCGATGATGACTCAATCGGCGGTTGTGGCCAATGGGCGTCCACTTGTATCCACTTCAATCCGAGAATTGGCCATCTATTTTGTGTTTTTAAGTTTAGTAGGTTGTTAATCAGTTAGGTTCTTCCCCCTTGGTAGAAAGACAAATAGACTGCATAGATTGATACAATATTGTTGTATAACAATTTATTAGGTAAAAAATGATTGCAAGGGAAATTAGGTATCAAGTAGGAATAATGGTAACCAGTATTGAAGATGATAAGTAAAGCAATACACTAACAAAAAAAATCTAAGATATATATGACGAAGCATGCTATTTAGTTTTAACTGAAACAAGTGTAACTGGAGAATTTATGATTATCTTAACTTATTTAAAAATAATTTATTAATAAAAATGTCATGACAAATAAATATTTCTTTACAAAGAGCCTTTTTAAATCTTTTGACAAAAAAAATTGGATGACTATAAAAGTGAAATTATGATAATTGGAAACAATAGAGAAGAGTCTATAATTCTTTTACAACAAAAAATTAAAGAGAAGTATATTTATAGATAACAATAAAAATTTAGGGAAAAGTATAAATTATGTGAATATCTGACCTTCCTAATCCAATCATGGGAAAGAGAGAAGCCACTAGTTCAGTTACTTGTCATTTAAATTAATGAACAATTGAAACATCTAAGGTACAATACCAACTGTGAATAATGCATATGGATATTAATTTTTTTAAACCCTATCAACATCAATTAGTAGTGACACGTTGCAATGAGTCGTCGACAGCGCCTTTTGTGGCCTCGCATGAGGCTGTCATGTTCTATCATGTATCGTATTAGATCCGAATATAATATTATATAATTTAATTTTCACCCGAATTAAAATTTCATAAAAATGACACCTTTACATCATACTTATCATGAGCATTTTGTCTTTTCATTTTTAGAAAAGTCTTTGGTACTTTCACCCATTTTTATATAATTCAAATAAAAAATTATACAATTCACTTATAGTTTGAATTAAAATTTAAATATCCAAATCAGAGCTTAAAAAATATGAGTTATATCATTCTTTTAACTAAATTTGGTTTACAAGTGTGAATAAGATTCATCGATAAGAAAACTTTTTTCATGGTAAACATTATTCGTTTTGTATTCATAATTTTAATATTATCATAGGAAAAAAAGATAAAATGGACTTTTCAACCTAATCTTAAGATCTTGGGCTATAATACAATGACTAAGAGATTTATAGGTTGTGTATGTGGTGAGAGTTCAATGCCTCGTGGGAATGATAGAGGTTGAAGTCGTGTGTTGTGGGTAAGCATGAGATGCCTTCTATTAAACAAAAAGAAAAAAGAAAGAAAAGGTTTTAAAAGCTTTTAGATGGTTCATGCAAAAAAACAATGTTTTTAATATCCAGACAACCTTGTGCACTTCACATTTGAAAATACAATCACAAAAAATTCACTCTTCAAATCGGATTTTTTGGTTGTAATATATGATAGATAATTATCTCTCTTTTGTTATAATATATGATAAGCAGGGAGACTATTTTATCTATAACCCCCCAAAAAATATACCAAATGTTTCATGGGCAAATAAAAGTTTATTAAAAAACACATGTTTGAAAGATAATTGGGCCATCTATAATATAAATAAACAAAGTGAAAATTTTATATGAGCTACGCCTTATATAACCTATAAGAACTAGATATTAAATTTGAATCTTTTGTAATGAATTTCACAAAAATAATATATATATATATATATTAAAAGTAAGGTGTATAAATAGGAGGTTGATACAATTTTATTTTATTTTTTGACACAATTATGACTTATTTTTGGATTTTCAAGAGATACACAAATTAATAGAAATTTGAAATTAATATTTATTATAATTATTTTAATAATTATGATGAAAGAATTAGAAATATTAGATTGACTTAAATTTTTATGATTACCTTTATTATTTATTGTTTTATTTATCTATGTAATTTTTGAAATATAAAACCTACAAAATTACTCAAAATAAGAAGTGTATTTTATGTAAACTATATGATGTATAATTCATGTATATAATGCTCGTAAACAAATGATAGCCGTCGTGAATAACAATTTTTTTTTCCAATTGGGAGAAGGATTCTTTTGGTAATGACTTATACTGATCCCATTCATTCTTCAAATCAAAATTTTAGGTTTAGTACATTATAAATATAATAAGACTATGATGTGCTACATGCATTTGAAACTTGGGTAAATATTAAATATTTTAAACACTTAACCGAGGGCCATCGATAATATAAATAAATAAATAAACAAGGTTGTGAACAATAATTTTTCTTCCCGTAAAACCTAGAAATAATTATATTATTTTATTTCGAAATGAATCTTAAATATTATTAAATTAAATTAATTTAATAATATTTATAGAAATAGAGAAGAAGAAGACGAAATCGGGAGGAGAAGTGGGTATGGGCTTACCTGCTTACCCATTTAATATGGTCCTTGTCCATTACTTGTTCAACAGAATTCTAAATTCCACGAACTATTGTCCAATGAACTTGACCCGTTCTTGTGTGTCCGGACTTGTTACTGTATGACCGCCTTTAGCTGGCCGACCTTTTGCACTCAACCATGTCCGTGCATGCTGTTCATGACTAACCCCATACTCGCCTAGCTCAAAAGTCAGACCGACGCAGACAAGTCACTTGTGGACCGAGCCTGATGCAATTTGGTTCAATCTAAATTTTATCTTGGGATTTATTTTAAGGTCTTTCTGTACTTTGATTTGCATAAAACTCAGTACCCCACCATTCTCCCACATTCTAGGCACGACGGTGAAATCAATTTCATCATTGAAGCACTACAGGACCATATTTGAAACCTATTCAAGGGACAAATTATATATGGAGTCAAAGAATTAAAGTGGCAAAATATCCACCATGCATTGTAATTTATAAAAGAATATAAAAATTGTGAAATGTAAGTATAAATCTCATCGTGGACTGACTTAGGGATTTAAGTTGAACCTTAAGAAACCACATAAAAATCCTTGTGTGTGTTATTCTTTCCTTGAGACATTTATTTTTATCACATTATTTCTTCCCTTGGTAAGGGCACCTCAGTTCACCGAACCCTCTAACCTGAATCAAAGACGAGCAATTCATGAGGGTGGCAATCCCATGCTCAAACATATTTTGGCGACTCCACTGGGGACTGTCAAGAGGTAGTAGTGCAATTTAAAGAGATAATGCGTAAAAATATGGCCCCCGAGGCAAGGAATTTAGCAAGACAAAAGGGCGCTAGTGAAGGAGAACTTTTCTAATGCACTTGCAACAAATCAACCTGAAGTACAAGTACAATCCACTACAAATGTAGGCGAGCCAATTGCCCTACAAAATGAAAACTAGAACTCGAATGAACAACTTTGAGAACGGATCAGACAACTTGGATCGGCACTTGATGATGCACTTGCCTTAAATAGACGAGCCTCCATCGCAATGGGAAGTGCATCCAGAAGAGAAGTTGCCAACCCAACCACAGCGAAGTCCAGATGAGACGAACTAGCCAACTAGCCAACCAATAACAAGTAATCATACGGCACCACAGGAAAGGCCTTTAGCGACTGCCCCAACAAGAGTGGATTTGTCAAACACCCCTTGGGTAGAGGACATGTTTTCTAATGTCTTGGGATCCATGTCGCAAGCATCCCCTTTGATAATTTTACCTTCCGAGTCAAGTTGGACACAACAGTATCCAATTATACAACCGAGTCGGACCAAACATAGCCCACTTCCACATTCAACGTGGTTTCCACAGCCACCCCACTACCAGCCACAGTACCTGTACCCATGGTACAACCCTACCATCCCCCAACCTTCAGTTTCTACAGCATTTCCCCTGCCGATCACCACCATGGTTCCCATCCTGATGGCGCTGTCTTTAATATTAATGGCTCAACCATTAGTTTCTGTTGTAGTAGCTCCACTGTAGTAGCTCTGCTACTAGCTAGTCATCCTCCGCAAGTCTACCTTACAGTAGTTTCAATAGCTCCAATTGCACCAATTGTGTCGGTTCAAGATGCCCATTTTGACGAATTGAAAGCCACAATGGATGCACAAGCCACATTGATTGTCATGCTAATATTGCACAAGGAAAAAGAACCAAGCGAAGTAGTAAAGCATCTTTGCTCATTAGCTGATGAAGTTTACACAAAAAATTTGCCAAAAAATACAAGTGGCCAACCTTCATAAAGTTTGACGGAGACGACAATCCTGGAGATCACATCACAATCTTTGAGATTGAGTGTGGAACGATTGCGACCAATGAGAAGTTAAAGTTGCAGTAATTTCCTACATCTCTCATTAGCAATGCCTTAAGATGTTTCAATAACCACCCACCCGGATCAATCAATTCATGGGATAAGTTTGTTGAACAATTCACACAACATTTTCAGTCAATGGAAATACCAATGAAGATATAACACCTACGACACTGTCGAAGAGAACAGGGTGAGCAGTTCGCAGCATATGTGAAGAGGTTTAGAAGCCTGATATCTCAGATGAAAGAAACCCCTGACATCAAGGAGCTTGTAAAAATTTGTGCAATGAATGTCAGACTGGCTTCTTGGATCTTAAGTAGTGCACAATGCAACACTTGTGAATAAGTCTTTGAAAGAGTATTGATCTTTCAGGAACTTGGGAGGGTTTCTATTTCATTGAAGAATGCTAAGGTATCAACCAATACTGTCACGGAACTCGGCGAGCAAGGTCGGGAAAAACAACTAGAAAAGTGAAGGAACAACAATAAAGGGCAAAATGCCGCACCCTGACAACGACGCGAATGGAGGAATATAAAGGATTATGCCTTCAATGTTGATGATTCCAAAAAGTGGTTCGATGTTTTAGTTAAGCAAGGAAAGATCACATCATGGACACTGAAGAATCAAACAAAGCTGAAAGATGAAAAAAGAAAATTTTTGCCAATACCATCAAATGGTTAACCATCCGACAGTAAAGTCTCAGAACATAATGGAGAAAAATCAAGAATAACTCGACAAAGGTTTGACTTCATGACAGCCAATGTCATGAAAGCAAGTCATTCGACTTCACCATTGAAGGTTCAAGACTAATAAAAAGAAGAAGATGAACTAAGCAAGGGCAAAGAGCTGCCCGTGGAAGAGAAGTTGGTAAAAGAAAAGCAACCTAAAAGAAATAAAGTGTCAGATGATAAAAGTAAGAAAGAGGAGGCTCCATTAAGTTCTGCGGAAGAAGGAAATAAGCATTCTTATTCTCCCACACCAAAAAAGGATGTTGATCAAGTAACAATTGTGAAAAAGCTAAGGAAGATACCTGAGTTAGTGTACATGTTCGATGTGTTGCACTTCTCACCCACTCTGATATCCCTCAACTTAGTCCCAAATCTAATACTTACTGGGGTAAGATCCTCTTTATAAGTGAGAATGTACTATAGAATCCACTATCCTAAGGGTAAAATTTTTTTATACAAGCATTGATCATTTTTTTATGGTGGTAATTTTCATTATTTTAGATGGTAAGTATTTATGGGTGCGTACAAAATGGGTAAACGTCAACAATATGAGTCAATGTTAAAAGACTACTTTCGATAACTTCCTAAGGGTGCTGAGACTAGAGGGGTGGCGTCTAATTTAGTTGTTGTGGATACAATGGTGTCTAAAACCTTAGAATTGCTCAAGGTTTAGAAGATATGAATGGTAAAGACAATAATGGACTAACCCAAGAGTCAGAAGTGCCAGGTTGGGAGGTTGGTATAACAACAATATTAGGTAGTTCAAGATATTTCTTCCTAGAAAAATTCTATCAGTACGGTGTACAAATAAATTGTAAGACACTAAAAAAGAATGACCACTAGATGATATGAAAATTTAGATAATTATTAACTAATTTAAAAATTTTGTGGAAGAAGTTGATAGGACACTTTATATCATATATTATGCATAACTATGTTCCTTTTTATTGCCAAAAATAAAATAAAGGTAATAAAAGGAAGAAGAAAGAGGTGAAGTAATGCTGATAGAGAATCAACTTTTGAAGTGCCCTCGAACAATTTGACTTTAAGATGTAGAAGTAGTGAAGAAGTGGGTCAAAATGACTCACGTGATCAACCATCACAAAGTAAAAGTGGAAAGAAAATTGTAAATCATGATTTTTCTAAAATAAAATTTTATAGGAAAATATGAATATATTTAAACTAACTTCTATAGAACTAGTTACAAATATACCAACGCATCATGGAAGAAATGCCTAAGATAGTAAAAGGAAGAAGTTAAATGAATGAGTAATATTCTCCTTTCGACCCTATTAAATTTTCGAGGACGAAAATTACCAAGCTATGGAAATTGTAAAACCTCGAAAATAACGAGGTTATTTTATTTAGGGTTTTGTAAATCTTGGAATGAATCTTAAATATTATTTAATTAAATTAATTTTTGGGAATCAATATCATAAATTATCAATTATTACCTTTAGCATATCAGTATAGTGGTATTTATAGATTGTTTCAAATAAGTTTTATTCATTATATTATATTTTATTCTTTTTATTTTTTCCCTTTCAGTTGAATAAGGTTCAATTACACGTCGAACCTATTGACCTTATGTTGGTAGCGACTAGGGTCTCTTGGGTAGGCTGACATGGTGTGTATGGGTGGAGTTTTGGTTGAGAGGTGAAGATAAGGGGAAGACTTTGCTTCCACATGTTGTTGGGCATGGGAGATTTTTGGGATTGAGAGTTGTGAGTGTGATTTGATATCTAAAACTCTTTTATCTTCCTATATGGTAGGATTTTCTTTTTGTTGGGTTTCCATCACTCATTCGCATTGACAAAACTCAATAGTCAGTCTTTAAATTTTTGTTATCACACTAATGATTAGTGTTTCATATACTTACGTGTGATTATATTTTTTTCTATAGAAGTTTAATGTAGTGAACTCTTTAATTCCATACATATTTTTCTATATAAAAGGAGAATTCTTTTGCTGTTAAATAAAACATCCTCTTCCTAATTTTTTATCACATTTGCTTTTAAAAAAGAGAGAGCTTTAAAGAAATTAATCGAGTAGTTTGAGGGAAAATATTTTCTTTGGGTTGATTCTGCTAGAGTGTATATTTTCTAACACTTTTTCCCCTCTAGTATTTCTTCCTTGTTATGAATATCTCCATCTTCTCTCACGTATAGGTACACCTCCCATCTTCCTCTCACATGTGTCTATTGTATTTATGCTCTTTTTAGTTTTGAGTTTGATTAATAAGTGATTAAATACTAATTAATTCATAATGAATTCAAATTGACTTGAATTAAATCAAGTGATGATATTAGTAATAGTTGATCATATATTTATTATCTTATGTTTATGGATGAAAGCATGCTTTATATTATATATAGATAACTAAATTATTTTTGTTATTATTATTGTTAGTGTTGTTGATTTATGTATATCGTTGTCTTTTAAATTTATGATCATATGGGATAATTATTAACAAATAATTATCCATATAAGATTAAATCATTATATTGCATTTTCATTTGGGATATGTATATTAATTATATTAGATAATATTAATAAATATTAGAGCTAATTATGATCTATACGTGTTTGTTAATGGTTGTGCTTAATTAATTAATGAATGACATTGTAATCTATTAATTAATTAGTTATAATTAATTAAAGTAATAAGGATGATATCTTTATACCTTAGTAAGTCAATACGAGTATGTGATTATAAGTTCTTGATTATTAATCGAATTACAATTACAATTAATTACTGATGGGTCAATCAAAATTTTATAAATTCATGTGTATGAGCATATTATAACTATTCCATGAATATTTTACTAGTTAAAATGAGATTAGTATTAAATTATCGTTCAATGTTTACAATAATTTATATTTATGATGTCACTAATAAAATATAAAGATGAGAACCTTACGTGGTTGTATTGGTAAATTAAGGCATGAATTATTAAAATAAAATAAAATAATAATCACAAGCGTTGAATTATAACTAATCTTAGGATAATTAATTAGTGTTATTAAAAAGTTAATAAATTGTTATTAGTAATATCCAACCTATTATTAACCAAATAAGTAACCATTATTTGTTAAAAGGAATTAAAGTGTGATATTAATTAAAAGTCTAAATGATAACCTAAATTTTTAGGACGCTAATCTTAATATGATTTCTTTGGTAAAATAATTAATGCTTCAAGGAAAATACACTAAAAATAGTAATTAAATACATGCTAATGAATTAATAATCATTTTATTGTTAGGTGAGGGTGAATTGTGATTGAATAATTAATTTGAAAGGTAAGGTATGACTTAAATTATTGTGTGACATGAATAATTAATTTTCTCACCAAACTTGTTGTAAATATTGTAAATTTAAAGTATAATATTTTGTGTTAAATGTCTATTTTATCGAGTTTTAATCATCATATAATAAAGTTATTTCATTGCATGTGTCGTATTTGTAGGTGCCTTATCAGAATTCCAAGTCTGTATAATTACTAGAAATGTTATATATTCCCATTTGGCAGCTTTGGTCGGTCTGAGCCGACATTCGACCACCATGCACTGAGCGCAATCGTGGTTAAAGAATTGACTTAGTCTAACACAGGCCTTTGTAACACCCCAAATCCGGTTCACGCTCGTGAACCGAATCGGCATGTTACAGGCCCCGGTTAGGTCGGCTAACCCGAACCTAACTCATGCGGATCTAATCTCGGCGTCTTAAGATGAAGATACGATCCGTCATGAATGAACGCATGCACAAAATCCTAACATGGTACTACATGAATGACATGCAAATTAAATTTCACACCAATACATATACATATATCAACAATTTTAATCACACATAATCTAATATACCGTATATTCATTATGAAAATTGGGCTACACTTCTGCAGTGTACTCTGATCACATCTCACCTCTTGTCATCATGTCCTAGCTTTTCTTCATCTCATAGCATCATATTTTAACAATTAATCACGTCACATCATCATGTTTCAAGCATTTATTCACACCATATAATAATATCATAACACAATATAAACACTCAATCGACTGACATGTGTGCAAGCGACAACTGTGCTCCTCTGTCCAAACTGGCACCTCCAACTCGTAATTGTTACCTACATATAGTATAAAAACACGTCAGTAACAAGTGTTACTGGTCCGAAAAATAAAATAACTATAACAAGCTGGCTATGAGAGCAAACTCTCATATGAAAGAAAATATCATATACTCCACGTGAACAGTCTGAAGGGCACTACTGAGGAGCCACTGGGCTGCAGACCCGGTAGTATCCCGAACTTACTGATCTGCTGCTGGTACTGTGCCGCTCACGACACTTCTTTTTCAGTACTTCTCGTGAAACTTTATCCTAAGCCCTCTCCGTACCTCCATATTTCTCCTGGCCTTGAGCACGAAGGCCGAGTACTCTCAGGCAGTCGCCTTTAGTACCCTTTGAACCACAAGTCCAGACATGCGCTGTACTTAACAGTACCCGTATACCTCCATGTTCTCCGGGTGTGAGGAACTCAAATGCGGAGTTGTCAGGATCCCTCGGGAATGGAACAGTCCGCTGGCACTAATCCAGAGCCCGCTTTGACTGTCACGGCATCCTCTGCATGGTACGTGCAGTCGATTTCTCCATCTCTCGTCTCACTGAAAACATGAAAACTACATATATATAGGGCTGGGTAGGGATTTATATAATAGGCCCGAAGGCAACTTGTGGTGGATCTTGTTTTCGAAATCATCCTCGAGGGATCTCATCCTCGAGGGGTTATTAATCCGGAAAACTATTCGGTTAAATGGCCCGAGTTAAGTGGGATCCGATAAAGCGCCACTTAACTCGTCCTGTAGGCATTAAAACAAACATACAATAGAAAAGAGTAAAACAGACGAGTCCTAAACGGACCTGGTAGAAGCTCCAAGCGTGTCATCGCACCTAGGCGGTGAGCTCCTATTTCGTACCTACACATCAAAACTAAATACTAACGCCCGTTAACTAAATGATGCATCAAACTCAACACAATTAAACACAAAATCATCAATCATCAAATAACCGTAAATATGAAAATAACTCTAACTCATCCTATTCATGACAATTTTATTGTATTTTTCCTAAGTTACATCATACACGATTATCATGCTCAATTTACTTACTTCATTAAATCACTTAACCTCCATGAACTATCAATCACATCATGTAACTTATCACTTCATCACTTATCCTCCATTCACTATCAATCACATCATAAATCAATCCTAGCTTGCTGTGCTAACAATCATCATCAATTTTAAATAATCAAATCGGAGGTAATTATACCTCACGTCGTCGGCAATCGGCGACGGCTAGGGTTCCGTCGCGCGTCTCGGAGCTCGAATTCGGCGCTCCTCGGCGTCCGATGTTCGATCGAGTCCAACTGGGTGAGCTCCGCGGAAGATCCGGTGAATTCCAGCGAATTCCAGAAATTCCAATTTTCTGGCGGTTTTCCGGCAGCTACTGGCGGCTTCCGGTGGTTTTCCGGCGACAATCGCCGGCGGCGTCTACTAGCCGGAGAGTGGTCGTGTTGGGTACCCTCGGAACCGGCTCGGCGAGCCCGACTCATCTATGACCTCAGCGTGGCCAATGGAGGCGGCGGCTCGCCGGAAAATGGCAAAACAGAGCCGGCGGCGATGGGTCGCTAGATCCGGCCAGCCACGGTGGCGATGGCCTCCGTTCCAGTCGGGGAAGGTCGCTGGAAGGCTGAGGGTGTTGAGGCGACCGACCGATCGCGGCGGCGCTGGTCGCCGGCGGCGGAATCGGCGACGGAAGTGCAACGCGGACGCGGCATCGCGGCGTGGCTTCCTCGCGTCGCGGCGGTCCGATGGGGGCCGGACCTGGTCGGGGCGGCAGGGCGACGCCGTGGCAGGGCTGGGCGGCGTCGATCGGCGGCCGGGCGGCGTCGGCTGTGGCGGAGGTGGCGCGCGAACAGGGGCGGCGCGGGCGAGGGTTTGGGGAAGAAGAAGAAGGCGCGGGGGTGTGTGGTGGCAAAGTCGTAAATATTACTTGACTCGTCTCCGACTCGAGTCAAAAATAATATTTAAGTCGTAAAAAAATTCCAAAAAAATATGGGAAAAATCCCATAAAATCAAACAACACCAAAAAATCATAATGATATGCTCTTGAACTATCAACCCACCCAAAATGCCCATAACGCGTCTTAACGCGGGTAACGGCCTAAAACTAATTCTACGATCCATTATATATCATAATAATAAAAAAATGAACTGCATACTCTCATATATTCTGATAACTCATTCTTTTCTGCTGTGTTCATGACGTTATCATCATATACTTGGGTACACATGACCCTCATGGCTCATACACGAGACCGGCGTCGGCTCAGTACACGTGTTCTGAAACTGACTCGACTCGAAAATAACGGTCGAACCGACCGGTTCTGAATATAAAACCCTGACTCGAATCGTGGGTTTTACAATCTTCTCTCCTTATAAAAATTTTGTCCTCGAAATTTTAACTCAAGGAGGTTCTGCTGAACTACTACCTGGAAGGTAGATACACACCAATTGTATCCTTTACTCTTCGATAGTCATGTAAATCCTCACTGTAGCTACGCTGTTATGGCGGGTTCTTCTTATAATCCTGTCAATATCAACATTCTGTTTCTAAGCTGTCTGTGCCTGTTCTGACATGACCATCATCCCTCTCTTCTGTTTTGATCCCTACTGCTAACTCGGCAGAAAACCTAGATCACCCCTAAGGGCCTACTGGGTTGGTCAAGCAAATACTCTAGAGTATCGCAAGGTTCTAATCTGGGCTATGTCTGGAAAACTACGCCGAGGGTAAGACCTACCTGCTAACATCTACCCACGTCCCTCTAATCCTCATCTGTGAACAGTCACCTACATGTACTCGCAGGAACTCTACTCTAGGTCCTACAGTCACCTCAAGGCCTGCTATGAGTCTCCTGCTAAGTACGGTGGATACCCTGATGAGCTGCACGACTCACTGTCGCCAGTCTAGGTCCAACTCTTAGGTGTCCCTATACAAGGAACTGGACCGCTCACTTGGTTCTAGTTGACTCGGTCCTGAGTCATGTATCTCACTCTGTTCTATAAGAGAACAAGGATAGCTGCTATGACTCTAATGTATACTATAGCTCTGGTGGCTATCTATACAACCACTAAGTACAACTCTGTGACGGGATGGTCGCGAGAACACCTATACATGCACAACGTGTCTCAAGGAGTATGATAACATACTCTGCATAGGGCTGTAGCATCTGCATCTGGTCTGTGGGATGTACTCTGATCAATGTATACTCATCTCAATCATCTGGGTAAACTAATAGTAAAACTGATACAAAAAGGGTGAGTGGAAATTCTCAAGTGAAAACTCCACTCTGTCTGATATCTCTAGGTTATAAAAAGGGAGGCTGAATCTCGTGGAAATCTAGTCTCACTACTCAAGAGCTCTCGATTAGTGGTATCTCGTCCTCACAACCGTGGTTAAAGAATTGACTTAGTCTAACACGGGCCCTTAATATTCTTGAAAGATTAAATACATGCCTCCATATCAAAAGGGGCGATAGGGTGCAAAGGCACAAGTTGACTCATTATTCAATTGTGATATCGAGAGGGTGAGTCAGTGAGATGTGTGATCGAGGAAACCGACGACTACATCTTGAGATAGGGTATGTGCTTGTCAAATCGGGTTCTGGAACTGGTGAGCGTCCACTGTATTCCTGAGGGATCCTAACAACTCCACCTATGTGTTGTAAAACCCCGAATAATAATAATAATAATAATAATAATAAAGCTATTTTATTTAGGGTTTTGTAAATCTTAAGAACGAACCATAAATAATATTTAACTAAATATTATTCTTAAGAATCAATATTGACCTTTTATCATACCGATACAATGATATTTATGAATGATTTTAAATAAATTTTGTTTATTGAATTTTTGGGATTAAGAGTTGTGAGTGCGATTTAACATTCATTCACATTAAGTAAATAATAAGTTTTTGACTTCTCATTATCAAACTAATTGTTGGTATTTAATATAATTGTCTGTCGTTACATTCTTTTATATAAAATTTAATGTAGTAACTTCTTGAATTCCATACATATTAATAAAATTTAATGTAGTGACTTCTTGAGTTCTACATATATTCTTCTATAAAAAGGAGACTTCTATTAATGTTAAAGGAAACATCCTCTAGATAGTTTGTGAGCACATTTGACTCACAAAGGGAAGGCTTTAGGATCGTGTGTCATAGTTGTGGGTTCCTCATCACAATACCAGGTTTGTATAATTACTAGAAATGTTATATATTTCAAATTGGGAGTCTTGGTCAGCCTGAGTCCACATTCGATCACCATGCACCGAGCGCAACCGGGGTCAAAGAATTGGCTCAATCCGACACAGGGCAACACCCTTAAAAAATTACTATGAGGGAGTCTTGGTCGACTTGAGTTCATATTCGACCACCATGCACTGAGCGTAATCGGCGTCAATGAATTGACTCAATCCAACACAGGGTAGCACCCCCTCAAAGATTAAATACCTACCCCCATGCCGAAAGTGGTGACAGGGTACAGTGGCTCAAGACAGCCCATTATGCACTTGTGATACCGAAAGGATATCGGTAACTACAGGCCGAGGGCCATGTAGCGTGTGTGTATATATATGGGATTGTAGCTGGATGGGCGGCCACCCTCCCAGCATATTAACAGTTTAGCATAGGTTCATAATCACTAAAAGACATAATTCATATGTTTTGGAATATATTAATTGTTTCTTGTAATTATATGACATAGTATTTTTATAGCTAACGTGGAATTGCTTTCGTAGGTATGAGCATGGAAGGGTGGGTAGAGTCGGGACAGCTGGAGGACTCTCTATTGTTGGACTATCTTTTCTCAAAATTGTTTGCATGGCAGCGGGATTTTGGTTTAGTTCATGGGGCTTAGATTATTCCAAGCATTTGTATAATAAATTGAATTTATTTAAAATTTTGAAAATTTATAGAAAATTAATTTATGAGAGACTTAGTTCATATAGTAACACTTGGCTCGTAGCTCGGAATGGGCGGGTCGTGAAAAGTGTGGAGGTTTACGGGTACTGTTGTGCAGTGCATGTCTAGACTTGTGGTGAAAAAGGGTATTGAAGGTGCATGTTTGAAAGTAATCGGCCTCTGTACTCAGGGCCAGGAGTAATACAAAGGATGTAGAGGGCTAAGATGAAAGAGAAGGATTTTACCGCAAAAATGGTGGTCGGCTTCACTGGAGGACACTCACCGATGCCAAAAAATGGCCCGATCGGGTGGCGGAGGTGGCAGGAATTGACTGGAAAAACACTATCACCAATGGCGGCTGCGGTGGCACTAGTGGCAATGGTGGGTACGGATGGGTCGCTAGCCGCGAGGTGATCATGGCTGTACCGATCAGTAGCCGGAGGAGGAGTGGGGTGTCACCGGCGCATATCATGGTATCCGGTGGTCATGACCATACCAATGCGAAATCCTTATGCAGCATGCAATGATGTATAATGAAAATCCCAAATGGATACTAAACGTTGCAACGGCCTAGATCTAGGCTTAAAACCTAGGCTAACTCATAAAAATCATATGTATACCTTGTGTATACACTAACAATTCATGTGCTGTTGTAGCCTAACTGAAGGTATCATGTGTATGTCGGGCATACTCAGCCAGCATAACATGTTCATATGGCCATCTTGGCCCCATACTCATATTTTAAAAATTTGTCTGGCTCGAACTCGTTTGAATCAACTTGATACTGACCTGAACTAGGAAAAACTAAAATCAGGTAAAACCCTAACCCGAAGCTAGGGTTTTACCGCCTACATCCGTGCATCTATTACAAAGCTTCCTAGTCAATTACATTTTGAGGTTTATCCCAAACTTGTCTTCAAAGATTTTGCTGCTTACTCAATTATTGAAGGAAGGTAACAAATTTGAGTGGGGGAAACATGTGAACGAGCCTTTGATGATATAAAGACAGGGTTGCTAAAGCCTCCAACTTTATTTGCTCCAATACCAAACATACCACTATTCCTGTATATTTCCCACACAAAGGTCACACTCCCAGTTATTTTAGCCCAAGCTGATGACCTTGGGAGGGAACAACCAGTGTATTACTTAAGTAAAGCTTTGAGTTCAATTGAACAGAGGTACACAAAGATCAAGAAAGTATGTTAGCCTTGGTGTTTGTTTCGCAGAAGTTGAATCATTACTTTCTTACACATGGAGTGCATTTAGTGGTACACAACAACCCTATTCGATTCTTGCTCCAACAACTGGCCTTGTCAGGAAGAGCAACAAGATGGCTTTGGAAGTTAATGGAATTTGACATCAGGTGTGTCACACAAAAAAGAGTGAAAGGTCAAACAATTGCCAAGTTACTCACCAACCATTCAACTCTACCAACAGAAAAGAAAGAAGAAGAAGTCCAATTCAATGCTGATAAGGAACTAGTAAAGTGGACTTTTGTATTTCGTTGGAGCAGCTCTAGGAATGCGAGGAGGAGCAGGACCCACTAGAGGAGCTAGAATTGTCTTAGTAGAGCCTTTAGGGAAGATGCATTTACATGCTTATAATTTAGCATATTTTTGCACTAACAAAAGCACAGAGTATGCAACAATATTAAAGTAGAATACTTGCCAGTTCGAGGAGACTCATTATTGGTAATCCAACAAGCTGCAAAGAATTTTGAAGTTCAGAGAAAACACTTAGTAGTATGCAAGGTGCTTTGATGCAAGTATTGAAGAATCTCAAAAAGTGGTGTTTGAACATATCCCTTGTTCTAAATGGTGAAGGAGAAGTCATAGAGCCAATTATCTAGTTTGCTCGCCACAACGCACCTACTGGTACGATTTTACCGTCAAGTGTTGTATTTGAAAGCTTCGCACTAGAAAGTTTGAGGATTGGTATGAAAATATTATCAACTTTTTGGCACGCAACTAGATACCGAGTGATCGATACAAGGCTTAGGAGGTGCACCGAATTGCTTCACGTCATCTCATTGAAGGAGAATTATTGTATCGCCGAGGATTTGATGGAGTCTTACTATGGTGTTTGACCAATGAGAAAAGTTTGAAGGCTATGAGAGACGCATATGAAAGGACTTATGGAGAGCACCAAGGTGGAAGAAGGTTGTATCACCTTTTTCTTCAAATTGGATATTTTTGGCCAATAATGTATAAGGATTGCTTGGATTTTTCTCTGTCATGTGAGAAGTGTCAATTGCATGCACCTTTGAAGCATTTGCCACCTTTTGTACCTGATTATCGCCTAGTGGCCATTTCAGATTTAGGGGCTTGATTTTATCGGTCCAATTCATCCATTATCGTCAAAAGGTCACAAGTTCATCTTTACAGCGATTGAATATTTTACTAAGTGGGGTGAAACAATACCAGCAAGGAAACAGGAGAGTGTGTTGCTTAATTCATTAAGGAAAATATCATATGTTGGTTTGGAGTCCCTCATAAGCTTATTATGGACAACAACACGCCGTTCATGGATGGAAAGTTGTAGAGTTAGCTGAACAACACCGGTTTGCAATGGGACAATCATCACCGTACAACACATGATTGAATGGATAAGTGGAAACATTCAACTAGATTTTAAAGCAAATATTACGGAAGATAGTGGCAGATCATCAATGTGATTGGCATGAGAGATTACCCGAAACATTATGGTCATACCATACTTCCGCTCACATAAGTATGAGAGTCACTTCTTTTTGTTAGTTTATGAGACGAAAGCTATTTTGCCTTAAGAAGCATAATTACTTGCACTAAGGATGACATCTGCTTCACAATTATCACCATAGTAGGCAGAGTATGTAGCAAGCAGAATTGCGTAGCAATTGATGAGCATTGTTGTGTTGTAGGGGAAAATTTGAAGAAATACCATGAAACAATGACAAGGAAATACAACTGAGACATAGCCTCACAAGTTTAGCCATGGAATATTAGTATTATGCAACACCCGTGAAGTTAGGGGCAGATTGCCGATGTTTAAATTTTCCCGGTCATGGGAATGACCCTATGTTGTGAAGCAATATGTTAGTAAAGGATGTAATTAGTTGTCAATAATTGATGGAGATTTATTATTCCAGTCAATACTAGTTATTGGGTTTAGTGGGACATGCGACAAGAGGTCCACCCCACCGGATAAAACCTAAATAGCAAACAGATGGATGAATGTATAGTATACATAGCAAAAAATATATATAAATTTGGGATGGCTCGTGCTTACACACCAATAATCATGGAACCGAGAAAATCCTCAAAAACTCTATAAAAAACAGAACCTAATTATTTGAAAAGGGGGAAGAAAAATTTTTAGACGTCTAAGTTTTGAAGATTATAGTGTTACTTGTTTCCCAGGAAGTCTATTGCCTTGTGGTCTTGCGGGAACAGGTTGCTCTTGTGGAGCCCTGAAGATAGAACTTACCGTTGCTGTCTTGCCGACCTGGAAGGAGTGTTGCACTGCTGTTAAAATCTGCCCTTGCAGACTTTCTGTCACAAATCTACCGCTGCCGAAGCACTGCCTCGGATCCTGCTCGTGCCGCCTTTGTTGCCATTGAGAGTTGCTGCTTTTCATCAGAGTGCACCACCTAGCCGCCGCTGCTGCTTGGAGACTTGCCGGAGCTGATCTGTTTGGACCGCCCCTGCCCAACGCCACCAAGCCTCACAACCTTTTTGCTGCCCTCACGAGGGAAGAAGAAGATTTCTGAGGACGGCCACCTATCGCCTTGCTGCTCCAAGCCTCGCCCCATCCAGCTCCTTGAAACCTTCACTACCGCATGGCAATCGACCAGATTTGATAACCACAAGTCGCTGCTACTACCCTGGACGTGAAGCCTTGCTGTTCGGTGACGATAGTAATTGGAGAAGAGAAAAAAACAGAGTACGTTGATGTTAGAAGCAGCCGCGGAGAGTTGGTTTCGCGGCTGTTTTCCAACCAACGCTAGTCTTTCCCAACCTCGCCTTGGAGTCCAAAATGAAGCCAGAGATGCAATCTTCAGGTTTGGGTGGAGTCCCGCAAGAGTTCGTCGCCGGAAAAAAATGAGGAAATTGTTGAACGGAGAAGCGCAAAAAACAGAGAGTCGCAAGTTTGTAGACATTTGTCCGGGCAGGTCATCCCTCTCCAGCCACACCCTCATTGCCATTCGATCCTTTTCATTGTAAGGAACAAATACAAGCCCAGATTCGCCGTCGGAAAAGTTTGCTGTCACCTTGGAACTCTGCTTTTCCTTGCCGTGATGAATTCCTGTTATTCTCTATCGGACCCAAAAAGGAGACGTTGTTGGTCTTGTCGAGAGAAGGAGCCTTTGCTTGCCGCTGTTGCTGAAGAAAGCTTGTAGCTGCATTGAAGCCCTGTTGATCACCTGCCTGCGGGACATTTTGCAGCTTTACACTTAGCCAGAACGCCATAGTCTGAGCCGAGAATCAGAAGTCCCCAAACAGGGGAGTGCTGTTCCCATGGGTTGTTCTATGTGAAGAAGAGGACGGGCATCCTCTTCTCAACATTCCATCTTTCTTGAAAGTCGGAAACCTTTTGGCTGTCTCATCGTCGTATTATTGCTGCCTCGTCGGAGTTCTTCCGCATGTTGCCCAATTGCCGCTAGAGCACTACCAAGGAGCTCTTTTGTTGAAAACAGAGCACTACCGAGGACTTCCAACCGCGAAGCCCACCTCCTCCTTTGGCAATCGATCAGCTGTGACACTTTGGAGCCTAAGTCCTTCTGCTGCCTCAAAAGAACACCAATGGAGTCTCACATACGTTGTTGTTGGAATCCTGTCTCGCCACCAGAGCCCATTGCTGCCGAGAGTCGGAGTTTGAATTTCAAGGGTTGGTGCTGGAGGCATTACCCCGCTTGTGTCAACGAAATTGCCGGAAATTGGTAGTTCTTCAAGTTTGAACGTGATGCCTTCGGAGTATTCAAGTAGCCGCAGCCGTGGACGCTGGGATTTCGTCGCAGCCGCCGGAGAAGAAACCCACATGCCGGCGGTGTCGCTGCTAAGAAACGGAGAAGAAGAAGAAGAGACGAGCAATTTACAGGGCGGCAATCTCGCACCCAAATAATATCTATATCACCCACCGTGGTCTGCACCCCATACAAGCGCTATTTAAAACATTAAACAGAAAGCCAAATTTATTCCTTCTTTATGTTTAGCATACATGTTTGCTTTAAAAATTGTTAGAAACTGATGCGTTTGAGCTTGGTTCGGGGAGGTATACTCAAACAAGCTATTAATAATAAAGATATTGTAATTCAGTTTTATTCAAGAATACGGAATATTACTCAAAAGAAATATTATATTATTAAAAAAATATTAAATATTATAAATTATATTTTAAAATTTCAAAATAATTTATTTAACAAGCAATTTTTATTACGAATTGATTGTATAAAAGCATCTGAAATTGAGAGAGGAGCACCTAGGTTAGTTATTAATTATAAATCTTTAAATAAAGTTTTCAAATAGATTGGATATCTTATACCTAATAAAAAAATTTATTAAAAAGATTATATCAAGCTCAAATATTTAACAAATTTAACCTAAAATATGGATTTGGGCAAATTTAGATTCACAAAAAAGCTCGTTATAAAACCGTCTTTAATGTTTTATTTGGAGAGTATAAATAAAATGTTATGCCCTTTAGATTAAACGATTGTGGTGGTCTTTATTTCTCTTTATTTATTTAACTATTTTTGTCTTTATATTTATTTATTTCATATTTATATTTTTCAGTTTCTTTTATATATTTGGCTTTGCTATATTCAGTCTTTACATTTATTTATTGTATATATTTTATTTTCATATAGCTTTGTTGATATTATACTATGTGTTTAGTACAATTAAGTGTTTATTTGTAATAAGCAATTTCATATTAAAAGTTAAGTTGTTGTAAATAGTGAGTAAGTTGAGTTAAGTTAAGGATTTGGGGAAGTTTCGATAGTTCGAGGCTACAAGTGGTATCAAAGATAAAAGAAATTAGAACTGCCTAGATAGTTGATGGAGGCCAAGGCCTGGTAAGTTGTCAAGAAGCGTTTGAAGTCGTGGATACAGCTTGGATAGGAGAAATTCCTACTTAAGAAAACTTTAGTTTAAAATGGTTTTTTGTCACAAATTATTAAGAAAACTCAAAACTCATCTGGTTCTAAGCTTACTGAATAATTAGTATTAAGTAAAATATCTCTAAAATAAATTTAGCTAAGATTTATAATAAAGGTTTGTTAGAATTTAAATAATCTTATATTATAAAAATTTATTAAAAATAAATAATTTTAATAATATTATAGAGTTTATGTCTTTATTAAGTAGTAAAATGATAAAGGAATTAAAACAAGAGTTTAATTATATTTATCTAGGATTACTCAATAAGCAATTTCATATTAAAAGTTAAGATATTGTGAATAGTGAGAAAGTTGAATTAAGTTAAGGATCAGACAAGTTTAGGTTCGAGACTTTAATTATATTAAATATATAATATAATATCAACCGTTATACGAAAATAAAATATATATAATAAATAAATATAAAGATAAAATATAACAAACTAAATATATATAAAAATTAGTTAAATATAAATATAAAATAAATAAATATAAAGATAGAAACAATTAAATAAAAAAATTAACACAGGTGTATTGAAAGATAAGATTGAATATATATATATATATATATATATATATATATATATATATAAACAAACCCCCGGCAATCAAACACCCCAATACCCAATGACCAAAAATTTCATCACATAAAATATCTTCGAGATTAATCCAAAAATAAATAATAATAAAAAGAATTATTCGAAGAAAATGTTCATGCACACGTCTGACACGTGCAACAGACGGGGCGATACCTACACGGGTCACGGCGAATCTCGAGCGTTGCCGAGTAGGGACACGTGTTGGCCAAGGGCACACGTGAAAGTGATTGGTGACCCCTCCCCTTTCCTCGCCCCCTGCTTCCTCCCCTCTCTCACCCTACCACTCTCTCGCTCCACTCCATACCCCTCCACCACCGAAACCCCCGCCGCCTCCGGCAAGACTTCCGACCTGGCTTCCCCCGGCTCTCGTCCGAAGCTTTTCGGTGGTTCTCAGAAGTGGGAGGGTCGGAATTGGGGCGGGTCTGTAGGCTTCCTTGATTGCGATGGTTGCCCTCAGATCCAGGTAATTTGAATGTGATTCGAGCTTGAATGGGTGCGGATTCCTGCTTTTTCTCCTTTGTTCTTGCCGTTTTTCCCGTGTTCTTGGGGGATGGAAGCGGCGCCTGTGCTTTTGCTTTGGCCCCCTCAACCCCTCTTTTTTCTTTGGTTTGTTGGTGGGTTTAATTGAGGTGTTGTTGTTGGTTTTTTTGTTAGGAATATGTACTTGTTGGTGTTGGGTTGTTAGATCTGGGTTGTGATTTTTTATTGTTGATTGCAGGTTTTGGCTATTTGGTGGTTGGAATGGGGATGATTGAGGTGTTATTGGAGGGGTTGGTGTTGTGGGAGTGATGAGATTTGTGCTGGTTGGGGTGTGGGGTGAGGATTTGGGTGGGCTGTCATGGATTGGGACGGGGGAATTGTATGGGGAGGATGAATGTGGTGTTGGAGGAGCCTGGTGGTGGTGGGGTGGTCGATGGAGGAGATTGTTGCGGTGCCGCTTAGTATAGGAAGTTCTACCGCGGCTCCGGTTGCGAACGAATTGGGGATCACTCAGCTGAAGCTGATGGCGGATACCGCGGCGGCGATTTTGGTGGAGGCACCTGAGGAGGGTTGCAATGTTACTGACCAGGTTTCGTTTGTTGCCGGGGAGGAAATGGGGCTAGAAGGGAAGAGGTTGGTTGACAATTGGATCAGCACTAACCAGGTTGGGATTGGGGAAGATCGTGGGGACTTTGGGAACGCGTCGTTCTCCTGGGTAGAAAACGAACTGATCATGGATTGCTCTTGCTCTCTGTCTGTGGCTAGTGACACCAGTAGCTTATGTGGGGAAGACCTCCTCGGTTTCGAGGGTAGTTTTGATGCAGGTTCATCCAACTCGCTAGACTTTGCGAAGTCAATTGACAGTGACAAGCTGTTGCCACGCTCAGATGTGCTGTTAGACCGTTCCATCAGTCTTATTGATGCGCCTGTTATAGCCGATGCAATAGATCCAAAGGCTATCCCAGTTGCTGTGCAGCTGCAGCTGCCTTCCGACACTAGAGTCGGGATTGGTTCACGTGTTTATGAACTTGATTGCTTGCCACTTTGGGGTAGTGTTTCATTGTGTGGAAGGCGACCTGAAATGGAGGACGCCATGACAGTAGCCCCTCGATTTGCAAATATTCCAATTAGGATGTTAACCGGTGATAGTGTGGTAGATAAGATGAACCAGCGGCTGAGCCACCTTACGGCTCACTTTTTCGGGGTCTATGATGGCCACGGTGGTTGTCAGGTATTAATTCTAGTTCTGTTGTCTATTGAAGTTTTCTTTCTGATCTGTCCATTTTGAGATAAAAATGGGATGATATCTGAGACTTAATTTTCAGCGTTCTTGAACATGCTACTGCATTCCTTCTTATAGGATGATGCATGTTGACAAATTATGTGTAAGTTTTCCATTATTGCAAGATAAGGAAATATTTCCCATTTTTCTCATCACACTTATTTAGTTATTTACTTCCTTGAAACAAGATTAAACATGTTATTAGAGTTGTTAAGCTTTGAAGAAGATTTTAAAACGTATGTATCTGGTTTAAATCTTTTATGCAGATCTTGGACGAGGAGGAATTGGTTCTTTTGTAGTTTTCATATAATTAGAAACTGTACGTAGACATTCTAATAAATCTAATATTCCGATAATAAAAAACACCAGAGAAGGGTAAATTTCTCTCTGTTGAAGTCTAATCTAGGGGTTGCAATTATTGGAACTATTAAAAAAATGGGTAGAATTCTGTTCAGTTGAAGTCTAATGGAGGGGTGCAGGAATTGGGTCCAAGTGTGGTTGAGCTTGAGATTTGGAAGTGTAGGAGACTCGTTGGAATCTGATGAAATACCCATGTTTGGGCAGAAAGCAGGGTTTCTGACAAGTTTTTGTAGTACAGAATTGGCTAGGTTCTTATTATTACTATAGGTATATTCCATAAAAGCAGTGCACTCTATTTTAAATGTTGGTGACTAAATGAATAAGTTCAGATCTTGGCTGGAGACAATAAATCTGTTTGGAGAACCATTTTTAGGTTTTATGTAAGGGATAATAACTGTATTTTAGTGATAACGATAAACAATGGGTGAGTATGACTAATAGATGTGATAACTTGTATGGGACATAAAGGTAGATAAGTGTTGTCAAGAAGATGAGAACAATCTAATGGCTTGAATATTTTTGCTGCCTCATGTGTTTTAATTAAGTAGTTTAAAAACCCTGTGACTGCATATGTGAGTCTATATGATACTTTTGTAATTCTCATGGATGATTACCATGCAAAAGTCGGATACAAGTGTGTTTTAGTGATAACGATAAACAATGGGTGAGTATGACTAATAGATGTGATAACTTGTATGGGACATAAAGGTAGATAAGTGTTGTCAAGAAGATGAGAACAATCTAATGGCTTGAATATTTTTGCTGCCTCATGTGTTTTAATTAAGTAGTTTAAAAACCTCTGTGACTGCATATGTGAGTCTATATGATACTTTTGTAATTCTCATGGATGATTACCATGCAAAAGTCGGATACAATGTACTCTGTTTATAAAGGTCTAAAAATTGAATGATTTCTTTTATGCATCTGCCTATGCAGTGAATTTCGTGACGATGGAGATCACCTTCTTAATTCAGTAATTGAATTTTGACTTCTTTTAATTCCTTTCCTCTGTTAATTCCTTTCCTTTATTGTTTTTGTCCAATGCAAAAAAAAAGACAATTTTTTTTGTTCAGTCATCTATAACCTATTTTTCATTAGATATGTACAGAAATTTTCTCGTGGTATGAGCTGACAGAATAATTTTTCATCCCATTTTTTCGAGCTTTAAGGTTGCTAACTATTGTCGAGAGCGTATTCATTTGGCGTTAGTCGAGGAAATGGAAACTATCAAAGGGAACTGTGTGGAGGGCATTTTTTCTGAAGCTAATTGGCAATCAACATGGGAGAAAGCTTTCACTAGTTGCTTTCTCAAAGTTGATGCAGAGGTTGGAGGGAAGGCTAGTCAAGCCAATGGTGGTGGAAGCGCTGGTATTTCTGATGAAAGGTTGGAACCTATTGCTCCTGAGACTGTTGGATCAACTGCTGTGGTGGCAATACTTTGTTCCTCTCACATCATTGTAGCCAACTGTGGAGATTCAAGAGCTGTTCTCTGCCGGGAAAGGAACCCTTCCCACTTTCTGTGGATCATAAAGTAAGTTCTTACATGGAAAATTTGCCAAGGAATGATTTTGTCAGTTGTTTTATCAGGGTTTTCTAACGTAATTTTATTTATTATATTTAAGCCTAATAGAGAAGACGAATATACACGAATAGAAGCGGCAAGAGGCAAGGTTATACAATGGAATGGATATCGCGTGTTTGGTGTACTTGCTATGTCAAGATCAATAGGTATGCCATTTTTTTGTCAGTTCATAGAGGCCATTGTCTGATAATAATGTGTTTTTGGTTGTATTACTTTTTCTTTGAATTCTTGCTTTACCTGTGAGGATTTCTGCTTTTGATGAATGTTTTTAAATTGACCTTGAATGATATTTGCATAGTTTGCTGGATTGGGCATTGCTGATGAAGGCTTGGTTGAAGAAATAATACCAAATCTCACAAATCTTTGTTATTTTCATGGTTAATATACCTGAAATGTGTTAATATATGTACACTAAAGTGATAAGATAAAAGCTTTTGCATATAAAGCTTGTGTGCATTAATATTGTTGTGTGTATTACAATCTTGATGGTTATGGTGTGAATTTTCTCAAATATGTTTATGAAAGTGATAAAGTTTACTAATATATTGCTCTGTAAGACTGACAAATGGTGTTTAAGAAAAGGAACTTACAGAGGATGCGATGAATGAAATTAATACTTTGTTTAGTGGCTTTTTGTTTTTGAAAAGAAGACATATAAACCTGTATATGACTTGTACAATTTAATGTGATGAGATGTACACTTATTGAGAAGGAAAGAAGCATAAAGCTGCAAAGATCCCTTATGCAAATTTTCCCTGGTACCTGCCAAGACATGCCTAAGTTCTCACTTGAAGGAATTCCTTTACCTTGTTTGGCATCCGTTGCTTTTGTATTGGTCCTTTATATAAAATATTAGCTGACTAACTTCTTTTTGGTACTTTCATTACATGACTTTTGTGCTTTTCTTCCTACTATGCCTTTCTTGAGGCTTGAACCTGCTTTTTTTATGTTGTATCAATTGTTAATTATATCTCTTTGGAGACATCGGATAAAATGGTTAATTATGTCAGTGTGATACCCAAATTTGGTGTTGATACAGAAACCTAATGATGTGATTTACCTTGTTCATCTTGAAGTACCTTTGTAGCTTTCGATCAGATAGATAATTACAGCTTATATTTATGTCTGCTGTGTTCTTTTCATTGATTCTTTTTTGGTTAATATATATTTAGTAATTCCGGATATTATTTTTAACATTGACTAGGGGATAGATATTTAAAGCCCTGGATTATTCCAGAACCAGAAGTCATGTTTGTGCCTCGGACAAAAGAAGATGAGTGCCTTATTATTGCCAGTGATGGGTTGTGGGACGTGATAACAAATGAGGAAGCTTGTGAAGTGGCTCGCCGGCGGATATTAATATGGCACAAAAAGAATGGTCCTAGTATTACTTTTCCACTGTAAGAGGTGAAGGAGTAGACCCCGCTGCTCAGGCAGCAGCTGAATTTCTCTCCAAACTTGCCCTACAGAAAGGAAGCAAGGACAATATCACTGTTATAGTTGTGGACTTGAAAGGGCATAGGAAGTTCAAAAGCAAGGCTTAAAAGCATTTTAGTGCACAGGTAAACTGCCCTACAACTATAAATGCTTGTCTGTGGAGGTCAAAAGTATTAGCCCATGAGTTTTTTACCATTTGGGCCTGGCTTAACTTGTAATTGAAGTGCTAAATCTCTAGTAAGCAATGTATTTCCTGCAACATACTTAAACTTGTATCATTAAGTACTTAACAATGCCACTATGTAAAGTTAGGTGTTTTAGGCTTAAAAGGTTAAGGAGTGAATTTTTATACCTTTCCTATCAAATTTGTTTTGTAGTTGCCTTGTGCCTCCGATTCAAGTCTCTGAGGTTTTCATTACATTTTTTTACCATCAGATTGATAATAATAACCTTGTGTTATGTAAAAATGGATTGACGTGAGTTCATTCTTAGAAAAGCGAGTCAGCAAATTGTTTATCTTTGTGAACATTACATTACGTCCAGTAAATCTATAGTGAAGTTTGTTGCTTCTGGTTGAAGATTTCTGTAGACCAATGTTCCGTCTGCAATGTTTGAAAAGGGTTGTTAAATGTATTGATGGTTCAATTCCTACGGCTCTTTCAATACAAAATCTGTTGGCTGCTTAACAGAAAAACTGTAATGCCCTGATTTGGACCATGCTTAGTGCTAGTATCTCAAATGCTAAATATTTACCATTCATTGTGCTTATGTAAGGGATTATTTTCCTCTTGCGTGCAGTTATGTTGAAATAAAACAACATTGGGTGAATCTAGGATGGGCGCAGGCATGTTGGCGTGGCCAAAAATATTTCCTCGTACCAGCATGAGCAGGCTAGGATGGCGGGTAGTCGCATTAGATAATAGAAATGGAGTAATGCAATGTTCACTGTTCAGGATAGCATTTACTGTATGATATTAATTGGGACATGCTATGATAAACATTACAGAAAATTAATGATTGATTAGCTTCGATTTTTGTTGGACAAATGGATCCTCTTCATCAAGTATAACCATATCGTAGATCATTTTATTCCTTCCATTCGCTATTAGACATGATGAAAATAATACCAAAAAGGTTGATCTTCCTAAGCAATGGGTACTTTCAAACGTATGCCTTGATGTCTCAGATTTGATCCTGTATGAGTAGGGGTGTGTGGTTTCGGTTTCTTCCTGAAAAAGAAAAAACTCTTTTTGTTAAAAAAAAGAAAAGAAGCAAAACTCTCTTTTGAATAATAACACATCACCATGACCACAATAAATCAACCCAACCGCGGAGCCTACACGCAGGCCCATAGGTAATGTCGATGAGGCTTTGCTTGGAGGCCACAACTCTATCAAGTCAAACAAAAGCAATGGCATGGGACAAGGAAGAGAGACAAGAGGATCTTAAAATTTGCATCCTCGTTGAAAAAACAAGTGCAGAATCAAACGTTATAATGCTGCGAAAGGGAAAGGGTAGCAACCTCCCATCACCCATCTCCTCCTTTCCAAGCTGCCCAACTCCCAAATGCGAACAATTAGAACACAGGCTCTCGGACAATAACAACTCACCACCCATGACATATTTAATTAATTGAGATATTGCGTTATGCAGCGTATATTAAAAATTATTTCATTTTAAAAAATAAATTTTCGTTAAAAAAGAGATAATTTATCATAATTGAATTTATTATTATTTTTCTTGTATTTAATTTGATCAATATCTTATTTTTAAGCCATGCTCTATTTTTAACCGTCTTTTTATTAACAAGAATTTATACGCTTTTATCTCTTTTGCATATTTGTCTTCAATATTTTATTTAAATGGCAGCTGCCACTTTATGCTTTTAGTCTAGAAAGCAGAAGATGGTTGCCATTTCAGTCGCAAAGGAGAAGAGAATGGAGTAATCAGATGCATAGATTTTTGTGAAATCATGGTCAAGCCAAGATTGATGTTCTTGTCTGCTCCTTTTCAGTAGAATGTCTTGCATGTGAGAACATGCAAAATTTTATCCATTTGTGGGGAAATTTTTTTACTATTCAACCTAAAAAAATATCTATTCATGTAATTTTTTCCAATAAAAATTAGAATCAACCATAATATTCATGTATTAGCTACATTTTAATGTAATCCTTTAGCTTACAAAAAAGATTGGATGATAATGACAATTTTGTTAATATTTCCATATTAGATGTTGAGAGTAATATGGGCGTAGACACTACAGTTACAATGTACTTGAAACTATTTACCGTTATCATTTATTGAATTATTGACCATTAAATATTACTTTATTGTTGATAGTTTTTTTGATCGTCCGCTATTATCGAGTTTTGACTGTTTTGATCATCGATAAGCAATTAATAATTGGTATATTTCAATTTAAATTATACAAGTCTTTAATAATACAAAATCCTTACCCAAATTATAAATTTGGTGTCTTTTAAATAAAATATTTATATAAACTAGCTTTTAGAAGTATACATCAATATAAAATTTTAATTAAACATAGTAATAATATTATTTCTTATTCATATTAATCAATATAATTATAATTATTTTAAAATAAATAAAATCATAAAATCGGTAAAACGATAACAGCAGAGGCTTCTACCTTGCCATTTCAAAATAAAAGCAGCAAAGTTAAATTTACCATTTTTTTAACAGTAAAAAAACTTAGTTATTTTATTTCAATTTAATTGGAAACGGTTGGTAAAACGGTAAACCCATCAACTGCTTGAAGCACTACTTGATACTAAGCCTTCTCATTTTTTATTTATAATCCCTGTCTATTTAAATAATAATTCACATAAAAAATAAAATTTTCCACATTTGATAATTATCGCTTTCAAAAATTTTAAATTTATTATAATATTTGTAGATAAATGAAGGTGACATGTATTAATATTTTAACTCTTCCCTATTTTGAGCATGAAAAGTTTAAAAATTAACACATACACCAAAATATTTTTAAATATTAAATAAAATAATATTTTACCATGATTATAATTTACATGAAAAATATATTATTATTTTTAAAGCATAGAAATTTTATTTTAGCGATTGCATCAGTACTTTTATTTGATCTTTACATAAATCACTAGTGGAAAAAGGACTTTTTGTCGCTGAAATTTTGTCACAAAAAAGTCACTAAAATATTGATATCATCATTTTTACAAATTTTTTAATAAATTTTTATCGAATATTTCGATAATAAACTAATTTGTCACCGAATTGACCCTATTTTTACGTGTAAAAAACTAGTGACGACCAAAATTTTGCGCCCTCCCCCACCCCCCACCCCCCACCTACAACATTTGGTTGGGGAAGGAAGGGAGGTGTCTGTTGAGGCGGCGACAGTGTTGGCCAACGGGCGGCCCAGCAGTGGGGTGGGGCGGCAAAATAGATCCGGGGGGGGGCGATCAATCAGTAGGCGAAGAAACTGGGGAGAAAACACTCAGGGTAGTTTCGTAATAAAAACTTAACTCGGTCCTGACTCGAGTCAATATTACAAAATACATCTCAAAAAATATTAAAAAAATAGTAAAATACCATAAAATAAATTAATCAAGTTCTAACTCAAACAACATGCTCTAAATCTAATAACCCACCCAAAATCAATAAATAATGTATCCAAACTTGGTAAACGATTTTAAATTAATTTTGCAATCCACTATATATTAAAAAATGGCATACTTTTATATATTTTGATAACTCATTTTTTTTTGCATTCATAACGTCATATATAAAAGTAGCAGAGATCTGGTTTCTTTCTTAATTAAACCAGTTTCTTTCTTGATTTGTTACTTTAATATGAAAAAAACATGTAAAATTTTGATGAATTAAAACAATTCTTTTAATTAAACTTATCAGATCTAGCCTTACTATTTATGCTTCCAAGAGTTGCAGAAAGTGAAACATCAGTAGCCAAAACACATGAGAGCCATCTCATTTAATTTTCTTCGACACGATGATTACAAGTACAAACCATGAAAGATCATGCCCGACAAAACACATTAAAAAAAATGCAAAAATTAAAACTTTGGACCAACGTAAGAATAACTTACAAGTTACAAATCTGCACAAGTTTTATTAAAGCAAATAACAAAATTACTTTGTCAAGCTTATAAATAGACAAAATCAAAATCACTAAGATTATATAGTCTTTCCAGATTCATAGCTATCATAATCGTTATCCATACTGTTTTGAGATTCACCATCATTGCACCGTCACCCCTGAATAGACTCCACAACTCCACTTTTAGATGGAACATTTTCCCCCTATATATTTAAAAATAAAACATGGAAACTAATCATGTAAATTATACAGAACAAAGATCAAAACAAGTTCTGTATTAGGCAACATTACCGTTGTACTACAATTGCAGGGTAAGTGCGCTTATCGTGCCCAACTTCCCGTTTGTTGCAACCATGGCATAACCTATTTTTTACCATACACTCCATTTCTTTACCACTCTTCCACTTTTTACCACTTTTTTTGTCTTTGATTGTGCCGGTGGATGTACTTGTATCCCATGATGTAACTTTAAATTTGATACTTGATTAGTTACAGCTTCATCTACCACAACTTCTACCAATTTCTTTATCTCCAATAGTTTTTGCTTGGTAAGTTCAAATTTCTCAGATGATAAATACGCCTTTTGGCCTATCAATCAAATATACAATGCAATTCTCCCCAATTAGAGAATGAAGTTTTGTGCAATCACCACGAAGTTCCACTCCATCACCATAAAAAATAACTTCCTTTGATATTTCAATTGTCCATTTCTTCATGACATAGAGTTGAAGAAAAATATCACCCTCATTCAATCTCAGTACATACAGAAAATGTCTACATGGAATACCTTCACTTTCTAAAAGTTTACAACTATATGTGCATCTATTTTCAACTCCTATGTAAGTAACATGTGCAACCAACTCTGTATTATTTCTACAACATGTTACATCATACTCTTCAACATCCTTCCCATCTTATTTCTTATGAGATGAGTAACAAACCAAACTATATTGTAGTTCTTCTTGAAACTTATAAAAACTTTTACGAGTATAAACCTTTGCCATCTTACATTCCATCTTAAATGGAGTGACCAATTTGGGGCTTTTATATTCATTTTCATAAGATTCTTTTGCCTCGTTCAATCTCTATCCTTTGATAGCTCTCTCAAATTTATATATAAACTCAATAAGGCTATTTTTTTGTTGACATACCTTGAATAAAATGAGTTTTGATATTCACTTTGTTGAGAGCTTATACCAGCCAAAAATATACTTTTACTATACACATGCACCCACATTTGATGAATTGCACATATGGATTTTAACCACTCATTTTCCTCCAAGCAATTGTCTTTCATTATTTCACTCCATTGTGATTTAAATTCTTCTTTATTTTCTTCACCATAAATTAAAGTATGGAATGACTCATAAAACTCCTTTTTATGAGCAATTGCACTTAATTTTTCAGTTTCCTTCTTAAGAATATGCCAAATGTAAAGACGATGATATGCTGAAGGAAATATCAGTTTAATTGATTTCCCCATTGCAGGATCTTGATCAGTAACAATTGCCCCTGGATGCTTTCCATGCATGCATTTTAAAAATATTTCAAAAAGCCACACGAAAGACTCAGCCTTCTCATTACACAAAAAAGTACATCCAAATGTAATAGTTTGCCTTTGATGGTTTAATCTAGTGAATGGCGTAAAAACAAGTGCATATTTATTTGTATCATATGTTATATAAAAGATCATCACATCTGAGAAAAGATGATAATTTTTTCTTGCAATTCTATCCGCCCAAAAACAATGCTTCAATCTACCATCATCATCAACTTCATAGCAATAAAAAAATGAATTATTCATCTCCTTCATTTCCTCGAAATGTTCCATCAATAATTGGGGATCAATTTTCTTTCTCTCTTCTTTATTTCTTGTATGGGCATTTTTAATATCTATCTTTGTACAAATAATATTTTCAGCCCCACTTGCTTCAATTTATAGCACATACATTAGTTGAGAAGTTTTTATGTTATCCTCTGCAAATGTGTCAATCAAATTTCGGTGCACACTAGCAACATGCCTATGTGACATGAGAAAATGAGTTTTTGATGGTGTAAGGAGTGCATGACTATGTTCTTCTTCAAAATGCATGATCTTCTATGTGCCCTTTTTATTTTTAGTTACCCTGATGTGTGCTTGACAATCTTCTATAATTATAGGATAAATTCTCTTTTTTCCTTCGTGGGGTATTTCTCTCTTTCGTTTGCTCGTACTTATACCATCATTATTGCTATCATCTTCATATCCAATATGTATTCTACACTCATCTTCTTTTGAATGTCTTTCTTTAGAACATACAAACACTTGAGAACATAACTCTTTTGTTTTCTTATGATAATTTGTACTATGTTTACGTGTACTATGTTGGGCTAATTCTTCATCATCATTTCCTTTATCTTCAAGATTGTCCATTCTTAAAAAATACAAAATTTTAAAAAACTAAGAATATAATCAACTAAAATAGTCACAATAAACATTCTTTAGTTGAGTCAAAGTACTTTCAAAGGCTTAACTCTTACCGTGATGATCGTATTCAGCTGGATAAAAAGTCTCCAATTTTTGAATTTGTGTGCTAACAAGAGCACTCTTATCTTTAGCTTGTTCCTTTTCTTTGCTGACAGATGCAATTCTGGCTTCCTCAACTCCACTCACAAATATTTTTGACCTGAAAACATGTTTTTTTACACCGATATAAACATAACTACAAGAAATCAGGGTGGGGTTGGGGCAAGAAGGAGAGCAGCTAGATTACGATCCAGCAGCTCTCATCTTGTGCGTTGCCTATGCTGCAAAAGCAGGTAGCGCATAGGAAACAAACTGCATAGACAAAATAGATGCATATGAATAAGATCACGCCTATAATTCAAAAGAAGGCATGATACTCGAAATTATCAATTAAATATGATGATGACACAATAACTACTTTGATAGAGAAATAATTTAATGACTAGGTAAATTTATAACTCATCATACAAATTATTGCATTACCATTAGACAATAAACAAATAATTTAATTAAACAAATCAATATTTAGTATGATTATAACAAAGAAATACATTCACTTTTACATCCTATCAACAATTAACAATTAAAATCTACCCGTCATCACAAATTTTCATTCTGAATTAACTTTCTAATCAAATAGACAATTAACTTACACAATTATAAAATTAATACACAACTCCATCATTTTAAACATCAATAGCACATTGAATTTCATAATTGAATAATTTGAATTATTATTAATCATTATCAATCCTTAATTAGGCAGAGAAGTTTATCAATTAACAGATAATTATTATAAAATTTCAAAATTATTATATTAACAAAACATGAACAATTTGTAAAAATTGTGGATGATATGCATAATGATTAAAATGAATTTAAAATCTAAAATTGGAGAAATGAAGAGCATCCCATAGTGATTCAGAATCAAATCCATGACAATGGCACCGATTGCAACTGCCGATGGTGTGTAGGGATGGCGGCAGTGACTATTTAAAGGTGAGGAGGATGGCTAGGGTTAGGTGGGGGATTAGGTAGGGGGACTACAGCCGGTGACTAGTTAGAAATTGGCTGGCAACGGTGGTGGCAGGTAGCCATTGCCGATGGTCAAGAAAAAGGGGAGAAGGGGCGATCATGGTAGAGGAGAGATAAGGGGGAAAGAGGAGGAAGGATCGCCGAGGAAGACCCTAGCTGGATGGCAGTGACTGGCGGCGAGGGCGGTTGGCTACGCTGGAGAAGTAGAAGGTGGAGATGGAGGAGGAGGTAAGTGAGGGGGAGAAGAAGGAGATGGGGAGGTCGGGCAAAGAAGGCTTTGGCTGAAGTCAGTGTTGCCAAGGCAAAAGGAGGGTGGTTGGTCGAGTAGCTTTTAGGGGAAGAAGGGGTCGACAAGGGTATAATTTTGGGATTGTTCCTCTTTTTTTACTCGGCTAGGATATGACTAATTAGGTGTAAAATGAGTTCTAAAGGCTCCTAAAAACTATATAAAGTTGTCAAGTCAAGTCAAACACGTCATGGACGCGAGTTAAACACATCATGAATGTGAGTCAAAAATAAAAATGAGAATAAAATAAACTCGACGTCCGACGAATGACATGTGCTAAAATTGCCAACCCAACTAGAAATCTTTAACCAATGTGTCCTAATTAAATCAATGGCTTAAATCTAATTTATATGACCCACTGAGCAAAAAAAAAATCATTGCATACTCTTGTATATATTGATGACTCATCTACTGCTGCGTATCTGACACTATCATTATATACTCAGGTATACATGAACCATCATAGTACATACACATGGTTGGCTTTGGCCTCCCGCATGTGTTCTGAAAATTAAATTGGTCCAGATAAATGATCGAATTGACCGGTTAACGATTATAAAACCCTAACTTGGGTAGCGGGCCCTACACCCTCCGTGCCATGTGGGTGCCCTGTTGGCCACATGCTCCGTGACGCACCCACATGCCTACTTTGTTTTTTTTTAAATGTCACTAAAATTTTGTTGACAAATTTTAACCACCGATCTATGCTACTATTTTTTGGTGACTATCAATTACCATTTTGCCACCAAAATTCGGTGATAGTTCGGTGATAAATTGCCACCAAAATTTGTTCCTGAAATATTTCGGTGACAAATTGTCACTAAATTGACATGAAATTGTCACCGAACTTAATTAGATGTAAAAGCTCATTGACAAATTTGGTGATAAATACCCTTTTACCACCAAAATTCACTGACAAATTCAGGGATAAATACCCTTTTGCCACCAAAATTAAGCTTTTCTATCACCCAAATTTTTGGTAAGAGAAGGCCTTTTTTCTATGCACTAGTGAATCAAGATTAATGGTTATATAGCCAATAATTAATTAATGGGTTGTGTATTTATATAAATGAAAAATATGTAATAATAAATGTGACAAATTTTACATGATAATTCGTTGGGAAGGAGGGAACATTTTAGCTTCTTTTGTCATTGTTTGTCCCTTTTCAACTAAATAAATGGGCTTTTTTTACCAAAAAAGGGTTGGTTTCTGATATTATCATGTGGTTGGTCAGAGAAGAAGAACTAACTACCAAAAAGAGAAATTTTATTATAATTACAAAAGTTCCATTGGATTGATTTTATAATAAAATAAAAAAATTATAACAACTCAATCTAAAACTATAAAAATTTACAAAAAAAAAAATTATGCAGGGTGGTCTGCCATAAATCCTGGCCACCTTGAAGTCGACAATGTCTAGTTCTAGATACCCAAGGCGAAGAGTGGACCAAATCTGGCCGTCGACCGGCCACTTCGGGGTCAAATCATTTTTTATTTTTTATTTTTAATTTTTTTATAATGTTGGATTAAACTGTTTTACATTTTTAGTTAAGTGTGGGTATTTTGAACAATTTATATTTTATTCCCCATTTTTGATAATTAGGTCGAATTTTCTAACTACTCGGTAATATCAAAAAATTTCTACCTTTTTGGTAAAAAAAGTGAAATGATTGCAAATCCAAAATATATTTATAATGAAATTTAGCATATTTAAATTACAGTTTCAAATACCGTACCGATTATGTTACCGAATTTATAGATGGTATAAGGCATATTTATCTTATCTCGGTTGAATTGGATTTAATCAGATTTTAAAATTAAAAATAAAAAAATTATTAAATATGAAAATATATTTTATCATTAATATTTTATCAAATATAGGTTAAAATACCATGATTTCTAACAAAAAAATTTTTTTGGGTAAATTTCAAACTAATTAAAATGTTACAAAGATTTTAGCCATACCCAAGTAACATATAATATTTAAAATTATGACTTAAACATACTTTCTTTTTCAAGTAAAGGATAATACTTAATGTGCACAATTAAATAATGTGAACCTGAAAAAAGGCTACTAAAGTCTCCTTGTAAATATTCTATTTGTACAAAAATATTACCAGTCATGTTCATAAAATATTACAACATACCACCTATGTGAAGTCACTTTGCACACAACTGCAGGAACAGACAAGACAATCTAGAATCCACAACATTCAATTCATATTTATCTCCAGTAGTTTCTACATATTGAATGCAGATTTGTCTTCACAACTTCAGTTCACTGGCATCTCCCACTCAATCCTGTTGAGTGTTAAGTTCAATGGCATCTCCCACTCCACCCTTAAAAAGAGGATGAAACGCTTTCAAGAAAAAAAAGGGGGATGAAACGACAAGACAAACGGTATAAAGAGGAAGAAGCAGGCCAGGAAGACATTGTTGTCTGTTTCTTTTGAGTACATTATGCAAAGCATGTCTACACTCCCAGCACAGTATATTGTACTGTTAGAATTGTGATTATTGCAGACGTGTATGAAATGTCATGTGAAAGGATATTGCATGGCCAATTTTCGTTTTTTGAGATTAATTTTTATGACATCAATTCTTTAGCAGTAACAAATCGTTCAATCCTGAGGCAAAGGCAAGGAGATAAAACATGAATAATATTTCAATGAAAAAATGTGAACCACCGTTTCAGGTCACCACCCGTGAGCTTCTTGTAATGGACACGTCTTTGTCACCAGTCCCTGTCATGCTTCTATACATTTGTTGCTGTCTTTCCCAATGTCATTTTCTTTTTGCAGAATGATGACCCTTTGATGGGTTTTGCTGGAATTGACATATAACAATTCCCACCTCTGAGATTGTAGAAGAATGATTAGTGCTTGGTAATATCTTCTTGTTTTGATGACAAACAGTTCAACTGTCTGCTTTAATGGTTGAGCTCTAATTGATGCTGATGTTACTGGTTTGGTGAGGGGGGATGTGGTGGTGAAGAGCTACTTCCTGCTTGAATGCCGCTCATTGGGAGGATCTCGACTTACCAACTTCAACCTGCATTGAATTGCCAAAGTTTTGCATCTGGGTAGTGTAAAAGATGATATCTTGTTGCATGAATTCTGCTCATGGAAGAGTTTTTGCATCTGGACAGGGAGAAAAATGATCGTTTTTAGTCTTTTTCTCACTTATTCATCACTTCTTACTTGCTACACTTCCTCTTTACCTTGCCAATCTCTACTTCTTCCTCAAATTGACTCCTCCTTCATTTATACAACAGCTCAAAGCTCAATCCTTGCATGTTTTTGAGAAAAAATTATTACTTTGTGGGAGATGGGAGTGTCCACCTCTGTTTCCTCTGTCCTCTTCTTGCTCCTGTTCTTGGCCATGGCACCGTGCGGCCACCAGCTGCAGTCCTCCAAGCCCACACCTTGATTAGGATCCGGCGGCTCTTGGCCTTCCCGGAGGTGCTGAGCAGCTGGAACGATGACATGGACTTCTGTAACAGTGATTCCACTTCGTTCTTGACAGTGGTCTGCTATGAGGAGAGCATTACCCAGCTCCACATCATAGGCAGGCGTGGCTCCCCTGCTTTGTCAAGCACCTTCTCCATAGACTCTTTCTTCACCACACTGGTAAGCCTCCCTGACCTCAAAGTTCTCACCTTGGCATCCCTTGGCCTATGGGGGCCTCTCCCTGGGAAGATTGGGAGGTTCAAAGAGTTGGAGATACTCAATGTGAGCTCCAACTACTTCTATGGTGCCATTCCTGACGGGGTTTGGTCTCTGAGGAGTCTGCAGACTCTTATACTGGATAATAACAAGTTCAGAGGTAAAGTTGCAAACTTGGTTAGTGCACTTCCACTTTTGGCTGTGTTGAGCTTGAAAAACAACTCTCTTAGTGGGTTTCTACCTCAATCTCTGACAACCATGGTGAATTTGAGAGTTCTGATGCTGTCAAACAATCGGTTTTCTGGGAACTTGCCTGATCTTAAAAGATTGAGCAACCTCCAAGTGCTTGATGTGGGAAATAACATGTTCGGACCAAAGTTTCCTGCTCTTGGCAACAAGATTGTCACTCTTATACTGAGAAACAACAGATTTAGTGGTGGTATTTCATCTGAGTTGAGCTCTGATTACCAGCTTGAGTGGCTTGACATCTCTTCCAACAGATTTGTTGGTCCATTTCTGGCGACATTGCTCTCCATGCGTTCCATGCGTTACCTCAATATTGAAGGAAACAAATTGACTGGAATGTTGCTTGAGAATATGACCTGCAGTCCTGACCTTGATTTTGTTGATTTGTCTGGTAATCTTCTGAGTGGTAGCTTGCCTACTTGTCTTCAATCAAAGAATAAGAAGAAGATTGTGCAATATTGGAGGAACTGCTTAGTGAATGCTGCTCAAGAACAGCATCCTCACTGGTTTTGTCAAAACCAAGCTCTAGCTGTGGGAATAGTCCAACCCTTGAGAAAGAAGTCTTCCAATAAAAAGGTCGTGGTTGTGATCAGCATTGTGTTAGGAATGTTTATGGCTCTTGCAATTGCAGCTGTATCTGTGTTTCTTGTCAGGAGAAGAGTTGTAATGAAAAGGATGATCAAAAAACCCCCAAGAATCCTGATTGCTGAGAACCCTTCAACAGGAATTTCTTCAAAGCTATTGTCAGATGCAAGTAATGCTGCTATTTCACCTCTGTCTGAATTTCTTCAAAGCCACTGTTTTTGATGCATGTTTTAGATTATTTGCATCCACATTATTCACTATATAAGTGTTTGTTGGATACTAACTTCTTGTTTCTATATGAAAGGATATATATCACAATCAAGGAAACTGGAGGCACTTGCTGTTCCACAGTATAGATCCTTTTCTTTGGAGGAGCTTGAAGAAGCAACTTGTAATTTTGACATGTCTGCTTACATTGGAGAAGGCTCACATGGTCAAGTATGTAAAAGAACATTGTTTGATTCTGTATTTCTGCATCATTGTCTCTCATAATTTCATTTGTTTACTTGCATCTTCAACATTAAGATTAATCATTGAAGATAAGGTTATTGCAGATTTTTAGAGGCCAGCTGAAAAATGGATCTCTAGTAGCAATCCGATGTTTGAAACCAAGAAAGAGGCAAACCAGTCAGAACTTTATACACCACATTGAACTGCTCTCCAAACTTAGGCACCGCCATTTGGTTTGTGTTCTTGGACATTGCTTTGATTGCAAATCTGATGATGCAACCATTAGCAGACTATTCATTGTGTCCGAGCATGTACCAAATGGAAATCTGCAGAGCCGAATATCAGGTAAGCATTTTATGGTTTATGGTTTATGGTTTTTAGGGCAATGCTGGTCCCATGATGTGTGGAAGCAATTTTTTTCACAGAAGAACGTTAAGACTTTCTTTTCTTTGGCAGAGGTATCTCACGAGCAAAGGCTGTCATGGAATCAGAGAATATTTGCAGCAATAGGTATTGCAAAAGGAATCCAATTTCTACACACAGGAATTGTACCCGGAATTTTCGCAAACAATCTTAAATCCACAAACATCCTTCTTGATCAAAACCTAGCCCCCAAAATTGGTAGCTACAACTTGCCCTTGTGGGAAGAGACCATGAGATCTGAGGCAAGCAATCTTACTCATTCTTGTTCCTTTTTCCAAACATTGATCTAATTTGAAACATGCTTGAAACCACTGCAGATGGGCGCTGCTTCTCTTTCAAATTCTTACAAGGAAAATAATGCTCATAAAAGGTAATGTGAAACATGTTCTGATGTGGAACAACAATTATATGTGCCTTCAAATGAGCTATACCATTAACATTTACATTTCTAGTTGCCAGTATGTTTATTGTTTAACAATGTGGTTCAACAGAAAATGGTGGAGTTCCTGACAATACATATGATTTTCCAAATACCTTGCCTGATATTTGCACTTCCACTCTCTTCATTGTAGGGTTCATTGCACAGACAAGAATGATGTATATGATTTCGGTTCAATATTGCTCGAAATAATCACGGGTCGACCCATGAATTCAGAACCTGAGATTTCTGCTGCAAAACTTCAGGTAGGAATTGCAAAACTTTCTTAATTGAAGTAGGCAGTGTGACATTGTTACTCATGTTCTACTTTTTTCTCCTAAAATAGCTCAAATTGTTTCTATTTTTTCATTCATTTCTATTTCCAAGAACCACTTACAGGAATGTGAAGCTTGAGATTTATTGAGAAACAACATGATGCAATGTTCTTCTATTGAAGTATAATATAAACTTCTAACAGAATGTCATATTTTATCTTCGCATTAGCTGTCAATGATATTAGGGCTTAAATGTTCTAGGTTGAGGACATTGGGCGTTCAACAGAGCCTACAAGTTTTTTTATCTTGGTTTTTTTCTTCTAATGGATCTGATAATAATTTCAACTCTATGAACAGTTGCAGCAAAGCATAAATGCTGAAGAAGCAGCTCAAAGAAGAGCAACTGATCCAGCAATTACCACTACTTGTTCCAGTGAATCAATGAGGACTGTCATGGAACTATGCCTTAGGTGTTTGGCAGAGAAGGCAAAAGAAAGGCCTTCAGTTGAGGATGTTCTTTGGAATTTGCATTTTGCAGCTCAAGTACAGGATGGTTGGAGGAGAGATTCTCAAAGCACAGAGGGCTCTCCTATTGCACCTTCTCCCAGGTTCTCTCATCAATAGATTATAGATAGATGGATCAGGTTTGCTTGTTTGTAGATAAAAATGCTCTTGTCATGAATTAAGTGATTAGTGCAAGTGCAAAAATGAGATGCTAATCACATTAGCATTTTGTAATGAGGCAAGAATGGTTAATGGCACTCTGGAAAGTTTATCAAATGCAAAGAATGCACCAGAACCGAATGCTATTAGCTCTATCAATGTTTGTGCTTGCCAGACCTAGCAGTGTAATTAAATCAAGTCGGTTCTTGAGCAAAATTGTATCAGGCTCAGTTAGCTTGAACTCGTTATCATAGAGCTTGAACAAATTTTTGCCTTCATATTATAGCTCGACAAACAAGAAATAGAACTTGAACAAAAAATGTTTGGCTCTTTTGGCTTGGAACACGAGCTTGATGCACTTTACTCTGACAATATTTTTGTAAAACCCAGCTTCGGGTTAGGATTTTACCCGTTTGTATTTTTACCCGATTCGGGCCAATTCGAGCCAGTTTGAGCGAGCTCAAACCAAACTAATTTTCAGAGCATGAGTAAGAGGCCTAGATGGTTGTATGAGCATGTTATGGTGGTTAAGTATGCCTAACATATAGATGATAGCTTAAGGGTCCAACAGAGCATGAGTTATTATCGTATACACGAGGTATATGCATGATTATTTTTGATTAGCCAGGGTTGTAGGCCTTGATTTAGGCTGTTGCAGCGTTTAGTACGCATTTGGGATTTTCAGGGCATCTCATTTGCATGCATTATAGGGATTTCGGATCACTGGATTGTACCCCTATGAGCCCAACTTGATTAAGTCGTAAATTTTTACCCGATTGAGTTTAGGGTTCAAGGCCATTTAAACTTCTTACCTTGATTCCCGTTTATAGAATTACTTTTAGGACTCGAATTAGTTTTAACTTTGCACAACCTCGATTTGATCTTTCCGTCTATATGTATATTGCATATACCTATAGGTGAGCCCTACTAGGCCATGAGTTATTTCAGATTGTGCCATGTGGCAGGATTTGAGCTGTCCACATCAGCCCTAGCTTCACCGTGTTATTTTACAGAGATTTTCCACAATTTTCGGAGTTTTACACCCTAGAGCCATCGCCACTTCGGCTCACTGTCGGTGAGTATCCGGCTCGCCCCAGCCACCGGACTAGCACCATCAGGATGGCCTTGTGGCTAGCTATCGATTCGTACCATTCACCACCACTGGTGCTGCCGTGGTCACCGCCGGCGACGGAGTTTTTGCAGCCGATTTTTGCCACCACCGCCACCCTTTTGGGCTACTTTCCAGCACCAACGAGCCACCTCCGATCGGTCTGACCACCTAGACATATTACCTTCATCGAGAGCTTCATTATGAAACCACCCATGACCACTACCGTGGTTTGGATCACCGCCAGTGATGCCGCTGCACTCGTGGCAATTTCTTCCTCGTCGTCAGGGCGGTCGATCCCGACTGGCAACGACCCCAGCCGTGCTGTCGTCGGCATTTTTCGGCGACGGGCGCCGCCCGCCTTGTCAGACCCGATTACTCGCATTTGAGTTTGCCAGCCCGAGTTTTGTTTACCCATTCATGTCCACCTGCTTGCCTAACCATTCGTGTCCACCTATTAACCTGACCAACCCGGTTCGGTTCAATAAGTTAACTCGGTTCAGCTCATTTTCCACCATTTTCAATAACTCAATAACCCCTACATTAGTTTAGATACATATTCACATTATTTAGTATATTTTGATGTTATGATTTTATTTATTTATTCATTATTATTTATTCTTTTTATTTAGATGTTTGTCATATATGATGAGTGTTTATGTGATGATTTCTTATTATTATTGATAAATTTACTTATTAATATTAATTTTATTCATGTTTATTAAATTAAATTTATTTCTTTATTTAATTATCTATTTGTTCGTTGCATGTATGCATTTAATTGTGTATTTTAAATTAGATATCTACGATGACTATGATATTATTATTATACATGATTAATTAAAATTAACTAATTGTTTATTTATTTATTTATTGAATGATTATGTATTTATTTCTTTAATTATTTATATGTCTACTAACACAGAGTATATGTGATATTTACTCATGTTTAAGCGTGTATTTATATAGTATATGTTATTATTATTTTATGATTAGAGTATTGATTATTTTTATGTATTTATTATTTATCTATATATATTCAATTTATTTATTTATTATTTGTTATTAATTATTTCCTTTGTTATGTCTCCGTTTACGTGCTGTATGTTAAGTTGTAGGTTTATTTAGCGATCATCTTTATTAGGATGTATTGATAATGTGAGCGCACACCACGAGCATGTATTATATAGATATGTCACTATTTTACTTAGCAGTGAGTTTCGATGTTGGTTTCAGAGTCTGAGCTTGCAATAGAGGAGGTGTCACACTTGGAGCTTGGACTACATGTCCATTAGGACTCTTCTTACTTTTTATCGTTATACTCTATTACTGATTTGATTTCCAGATTGCCAGATATGTTAAGTGGTTATTTTAACGGATCTCACTTAACACGGGCCATTTAGATATATTTTCCATCCATAATTAATAAGCCTCGAAGATGAGACCCCTCAAGTCTGATTCCAAAAACAAGATCCACCGCAAGTTGCCTTCGGGCTTATTATATAAATCCCTTCCCAGGCCTATATATGATTTTCTCGAGTTTTCTAGTGACATGTGAGACAGGGAAAAATGACAACCGCATCTTGAGATAGGGCGCGTGTTTGTCACTGCGGGCTTTGGATTTGGTGAGCATCTGTTCTATTCCAGAGGGATCCTAACAACTCCACCTTTGAGTTCCTCAAAGCCGAAAAAATGTAGAGGTTTACAGGTATTTCGATGCAGCGCATGTCTAGCTTATGGTTTCAAAAGGTATTGAATGCTCATGCCTGAGAGTACTTGGCCTCTATACTCAGGGCCAGGAGTGATAAGGAGGTTATAGAGGGCTAAAAGAAGAGAAAGTGATGTTCCTGTGCAAGGGATAGTTTTGAAAGTTGAAGAAGCATGAGATGAGATAGAAAGGGGATGCTTTCGCAGGAGGTCGGCTTTTAATTAACACCCTTATGAAAGATTCTATGAAGGAGTATGTAAACATTTTAACTTTCTCCTGTGTCAGTTTGATTATTCTTTATTTCTGGACTAGTAACACTCGTTAGTGACATTTTTCATATTATATATAGGTTTCGTGATTCTGAGTCAGCTTTAGTGTGAGGACGATAAATGCTATGCACACTTGAGCTCAACACAATTATTTTCTTTACATTCTTACTTATATTTAATGTGTGTTTTATGCGTATTTAATGATGTCTTCCATTTTTTAACGCCAAATTGGTTACTTCGATCTATATTATTGATCGAGTCTTATAAACTAACTGCTTTATACATGACTCGACTCGATCACGATATTTTCGATCCAGTTCTTAGGTGAACCGAAATCAGGGTGTTACATTTTCAGCCCAACTTTAATATTTTCTTTTGTACATTTTTATTTATTTTGAATACTAATGGCATATATACCATAAAAAATTTGTATATTTTAAATTTTATCACTTGTTCATTGAAAGTTACCATAAAAATTGACTGTGAACTATACAAGCCAAACCTATGCAAATGAATATTCAATTCAAGCTCTACTAGAAATATATAATCCGGTAATAAATGAGCAAACTAGTTTAGAAACAATCTAAACATGAACAAAGTAGTCCTTGTCTTGGTTGGATTCATTTACATCCCTTACTGAACCCAAATAATAATGGAAAAATCTAAACCATAAAGGTAGCCCTGCCAATGAAGCCACCTCTGACCTCACAAGTTCGTAATTCATACTCACTCGCAGCTTCAACTCCCTTAGTGCCTACACACTATGCCATAAGCAGTTCCATGGAAAACAAACCATGAACATTCAAACTATTACTTAAGAAAAGTGAACTTAGGGTAGTCATCAATCCCAAGTACAACCTACAGAATTGAATTACTAATGTTAATTAATAAATTAACATAAGTAAACATCCCATGAAAGGGAAAATAAATAAATAAATGTACATTGTACAACATAACTAAGCAAAGATTATCCTCCAGTTAGGTCAAAATCAAGCACGGAAATCAACCTCTTGCCACAGATTAAACCACACCTGACAATCTCTGATAGTTTTCTAACAATGTCAATATTGTCTCTCTTTATTTTTTCTCTTTCCCCTTTTTTATGGAAGAAGATGGTGATTAAAACGAATATCTCCCATTTGCACATGATGTGTAAAACCTCAGTTTCGGCTTAGGGTTTTACCCGATTTTAGTTTTGTCTAGTTAGGGCAATCTCGAATTGGTTCGAGTGAGCTCGAACTCGACTAGTTTTCAGATTATGAGTATGGGCCCAGATGGCCGTATGAGCATCTTATAGTGGCTGAGTATGTTGACATGTAGATGATATGATCATGAGTTATCAGTGTATAGTAAGGTATACAGATTTGTTTGTATATGCTAGCTAGGATGTTAAGCCTAGGTGTATGCACTTGTAGCGCTTAGCATCCGTTTGGGATTTTTGGGTATTTCATTTGCATGTAGCTTAAGAATTTTAGATTACTCAATTGTGCCCCTGTGGGCCCATCTTGATTGCGTTTAGGGTTTCGAGGCACATTTACCCTTCTCACCTCGATTCTCGCCTATAGAGTCAATTTCAAGACTCGAGTCAGTTTTAAGTTCGGACGGTCTCAATCCGAGCTTTTCATTCGTATGTATATTACATACACCCATAGGTAGGCCCCATTAGACAACGAGTTGTCAGACGTTCAGATCGTACCACATGGCAAGATCTGAGCCACACACATCAGCCTTGGCTTCACAATTTCCCACATGTTCCACTTCACTGTGTTAAAGCCGCCGCCACTTCGACTCGCCACTGGCGAGTCTCCGGACTACCTTCGGCCACCCATTCGATACGGCCGTGACCGCCTAGCAGCTGGCTTTCCATTCGTACCACTCACGACCACCGTCGCCACTGCAGCCGCCGTCGGTGACCGAGTTTTTTATCACTGTTTATCATCGCCGCCGCCACCGTTTGGGCCATTTTTCGGCACCGGTGAGCCACCACTGGCCAATCCGATGACTCCCACAGTTTCTATTCACTGAGATCTATTTTGAGCCAACCCACTACGACCGTCGCAGCCGCAACCACCGCTGACGATGTCGCCATAACCGGCGGTGATCAGCCCTCCTTGCTTGCTATTTTCCGGCCAGCCAATGGCCGGAATCTATCGGTCATCACCACCACCACCTCCTCCTTGATGCCACATTCTGATCCCAACTGGCGGCGACCCCAGTCGTGCCGCCATAGCAATTCTCCGGCGACGGGCACCGCTGCCCCTATTCGGCCCGTTTGCCTGGTTTGTGGTCCTCCTGCCCGCGACCGCATTCGATTGGTTATGCTCGAGTCTACTAGCCCATGTCCATGCTGTATCCATTAGCCAACCCAGCCCACCTTCCAGCCCTTTTGATTTGGTCTAGTTCAACTCATTTTTGGACCGTTTTCGTCCAGTCTTTCGCCGTTTTTGGTAATTCGAAAACTTCTATATATGTTTAGATGTATATTTACGTGATGTACCATGTTTTGATGTTATGATTACTTTTCTTTATTTATTATTTTATTATTTATTTATTTTTTATTATTATTCATTTCTTATTATTCGTGTATTTATTGATTATAATACATGTTTATACGATTACTTATTATTATTAATGGTATATTTACTTATTAATATTAATCTTATTTATATTTAATAAATTATATATATATATATATATATATATATATATATTTGCTTCTTCGTGTGTATGTGATTATTTATTTGTATTTGATTATGTATTCTTGTATTGTGTAACTATGATATTATTTATATTCATTATTAATAACTATTAAGTATTTATTTATTTATTAAATTATTATTTTATATATATATATATATTTATATATTGACTAACACAAGTATATGTTGGTATTTACTCGTATTTAGCCATTTATGTTTATAGTATATAATATTATTATTTTATGATTAGAATATTCATTGTTTCTATGTATTTATTATCTATCCATTTATTTATGATTGTATGTATTTATTTATTATTTATTATTGGTTATTTTCTTTATTATGTCTCGATTTACATGTTGTGTGTTTAGCGGTATGCTTATTTAGTGTAATCCTTTTTTTAAGGATGTATTGATGATATGAACACACACCACATGCATGAATCATATAGAGACATAAGTATTTTACTTAGTAGTGGGTTCGATGTAGGCTTCGGAGTCCGAGTTCGCTCCAGATGTGTAGATACGTTTGGAACTTGGACCACAAGTTCGTAGGACTCTCTTTCTGCTGGACTCCTTGCGTGTAGAGTTAGATTGTGTTTTATACGTACGACAACATCGGCGGAGTTTTATCTGATCCCTTCGATGTCGGGCCATTTAGCTGTATTTTCTATGCATGTTTAATAAAACTACAAGGATGAAATTCCTTGTTGGTTTTCGAAATTAAGCTCCAAAAATTTATGATATAAGCCTCTTTCCTAAGCCTATTATATAAATATGCGCATTTTTACGGATTTCATGAATAAGAGAGTGAGCAGTATGGAGATATATGAATCACACTAGTATTCCTTCAAACCATGAGGTAGTGCAGTGTATGATGGTACTGCATAATGCAACACATTTCCAGAATTTGTGGCACTAACTTAACTGTTCCTTTTGTCACTCGAGTACTGTGGCGGGTGATATGGAAGATGTGAGGGTGTAAACGTTGTATGTATGAATATGATTATGAGCCGCTCATGCGAGCTGACACTTGGTTAAGTATGTTTGTTTACCGCCCAGTGTGAGGCAATCTTGAAGTTTCATAAGTTTTCGTGGGTAATAGAATACCCATATGCTAGTTTGTATTAGTTATTTTTCGGACAAGTAACATTCGTTACTGAAGGTTTTCATATAATATATGTAGGTATTGCAAATCCTGAGTCGACTTTGGTGGAAAGACAAAGAAACGCTAACACACTTGAGCTCAACGCATTTATTTCTTTTCTTATTTTTACTTATATTTGATGTGTTTTAATACTTATTTAATAATGTCTTCCATTCTTATGACACCAAGAGGGTTGTTTCGATCTATTTTATCGATCGAATCATACTTACCGACAACTTAAAAAATAACTCCACTCGATCGTAACATTTCTGATCTGGTTCTTGGGTGAACTGAAATCAGGGTGTTACATAATGGGTAGAATACATATCATAAGTGTACATTATAAAGATAGTTACATCTCCCACACATCATGAGATTGTAATTTGTTCATACGTGGTTACTTTGTGTGACTATTGAGGGCACAATAAATATCATACTACGAACAATAGAGTGCTCGATGTCCCAGACTATTGTAGAGTCATTTTATCCCTTATTGTATTTATATTCCGCAACTTATATCCACATTATATTCTCATATATTTCCTAACGAGTGCACTTTGGCATAGTTTCAATAGTCTTTCTTTTACTCTTAATTATTCTCTATTAATAAAAATTTTCTTTCCTAACATACCATTTAGATCGAATTTTTCATTAAATTAAGTAATATGGTAAAGTAGCAAGCATTTTTATGTATTTGAAATATAATTAGTTGAAAGTATTGAGGACAGAAATTTGAAGTTACTTAATAGTCTCACACAACGCAGAAACAAGGATAATTTTATTGTTACCTATTATGGCTGTGATAACACATATGGTATGAATCATATGCTAAGGTGGAAAACCTACCTTTAGGTCATATGCCTTATATGTGTAAAGACCACCATACAAAATATAGTTCCAAAAACGGTCGAGAAACTGCCGAAAACGGGCTGAACTGGATCGAACCAAGTTGAACCAGGCCAAACCGAACTGAACCAACTCGGTTTGGGTTAACTAAAAAACTTGGTTGGGTTGACTAGGCGGACATGAACTGGACATCACTCAGAAAAGGTCTGGCAGACTCAAACATGACCAGGAGGATGTGGCCAGGGCCAGGTTGATGTGGTCGGGGGCGGGCAGACGCAGACACAAGAGGGACGCGGGTAAAAGGGCTGGACCAGGGGCGGCGGTCCTCGTCGCCTGAATATGCCCACGGCGGTGCGGCAGAGGCTGTCGTCGGTCACAATCGAAAGAGGGAAGGATGGGGAACGTGATGGTGGTGACATTAGGAGGAGTTCGGCCACTAGTCAGTCGGAAAATGGCCTTGAAGTAACGATATCGTTGTCCAGAGCGGCAACGTCGCTAGTGGTGATCGTGGCCACGACAGAGGTCAATGTCTGTCTCAAAGGGAAGATCTCGGTGGAGGTCGATGTCGGCGATGTGTGGGTGGTTGGATCGGCTGAAGGTGCCTCGCCGGCAGCAGAAAAAGACCCAAACGGTGGCAGTAGCAATGATGAACAATGATCAAAAACTAGGTTGCTGACGGTGACTTTGGCAGCGTCGATGGTGACAGTGGGTACAGACCGATAGCCGGCTGCGAGGTGGTCACAGCCGTATCGATCTGATGGCGAGAGGAGGACCAGGCTCTAGCCGGCGGAGAGCTGAAGTGGTGGCGGCGGTAATGGTGTAAAAGTTTGAAAATCATGTAAAATCTCTTAAAGATAATTGAGTGGAAGATAGGGTTGAGTGGATGACCCATATCTTGCCATGTGGCATGATCCGAAACTCCGACAACTCGTTGCTTAATGGGGCTTACCTATGGATATATTCAATATACATATGAATGGAAAGCTCAGATCGAGACCGTCTATAGTCGAAACTGACTTGTGTCCTAAAAGTGACTTGACAAGTGAGAGTCGAGGCAAGAAGGTTAAATAGGTCTCGAATCCTGAACTCAATCAAGATGGGCCCACAAGGGCACAACCTAGTGATATGAAATTCCCGTGCTGCATGCAAATGAAATACTTAGAAAATCCCAAACGGATACTAAACGCTACATCGGCCTAGATCTAGGCCTAAAATCCTTGCTAACTCATAAAAATCATATGTATACCTCGCATATACACCAATAACTCATGCTCTACTGCATCATAACTTAAACTATTATATGCATGTTGGAATATGGGGCCACTATATCATGCTCATACGGCCACTTAGGCCCATACTCATGGTCTAAAAATTAGTTTAGCTTGAGCTTATTTGAACCAACTTGATATTGACTTGAATAGGGGAAAACTCAAATCAGGTAAAACCCTAACCCGAAAATGGGGTTTTACACTGCCGGTCACGGGCCAAAGAAGGTCGTGTGCTAGGGCTAGCAACGGGCCAAGTGTAGGAATTTCGGGGATGAAATTTCCTATGGTGGGTGGTTTGTGAGGTCTTTCAACTTAGTCCCACATCTAATACCTACTGGGCTAAGATCTTGTTTATAAGTGAGAATGGACTATAGATCTTTAACTTGGTTAACTACTTTTAAAAAAATGACTTTGGACTGGGTTGGGTCGTTACAGTACCAATACCCATTATGTTGCACTTTAGGCTGGGTTGTTATAGTACCAATATTGCAAACTTTAACTTTTGAATTATTCCTTGCATAAATCCATTGTGTTCCGATGGAATTCGACGAAAGTCAACAAATGCTTCCCGAACATTTGTTATGTGGTGGGTTGCACCTGAATTAACAATCCACTCAAGGTTAGATTCAGCAAGAAAAATGCAACTACTAACAAAAATATTTGAAACAAAGGGTATAGGCTGAACCTTCTTTGGCTCGGTGCATTCCTGAGAGAAGTATCCTTTCTTCTTTCAGTTAAAGCATTTGATCTTCTTTTTGTTATTTGGGCGCTTCTTAAACTGACGCTTTCCACCATTTACTTTGTTTTTGAACCACTTCTTTTTACCCTTAGGATAGGAACCTTTCTTCTTCTGAGAAGAAGAAGCCACAGCTTTTGAAGATTCTGCAACAAATGCTTCTTCTGTAGTCTTGGATGCTTTAAGATGTTCCTCCTCTAATTCCAAATGACAAAAAATATCATCAAAAGTAATGATATTCTTGTTATGGGTCATGTGGACTTTCATGTGTTCCCAAGTGTTCAGCAGAGAATGGATGTAAAACCCATGACTCGAGTCAGGTTTTATAGTCGAAATTGATCAGTTTGACTGTTATTTTTAGTTGAGTTAGTTTTAAAACATGCTTGTTGAGCCAAGGCTGACAGTGTGCTATGAGTTATGAGGGTCATATGTACACAAATATATGATAATAATGTCAGTAACTCAGCATCAGAATGAGTTATCAAAATATATGAGAGTATGCCCAATTTTTATTTATTTATTTTGAGTGGACCGTAGAATTTGAATTATGTCGTTCATTGTGTTAGGACACAATAGTTATTATTTTTGGGTGGGTAAGTAGGCTTAGAGCATGCCATTCAACAGATGTCGAATTTATTTTATTCCCATTTTTAGTTTTCACTCGCATTCATGCCCTTAGACAGCTTTTTAGGAACTTTTAGGACCCACTTTATACCTAGTTGGTTTGACCTAGCCAAGTGCGAAAAAAGACCTGTGTTTCTCCCCTAACACAACAGCTCCCCCGTTTTTTTCCCTTCCCCTATTTTCTCCCCCACACCACCAATCACCTCCCCTACCTCACCCTACTGCCAACGACCCCGTCGCCGGTAAGGTCACTACTGGAAGCCTTCCCATTCTTCCCCTATTCCCTCCTTCCTCCTCCTACCCCTGTTTGCCACCCCGCCCTTCCCATTTCTGGTCTCCGCAGTTGGCACTGTCGGCCAGGTTCCTCCCACATTGACCACTTCTCTCCATTCCTTTTCCTCCCTTTTCCTTTTCGTTCCCTTGTCTTGCTCACCCCTTTGCTCTCTATCTGGTTGGCCGCCGGCAACAGTAGCTCAGCTGCTGGCCAATTTCCAGCCAGTTGCTCTGGCCGGCCACCCTAGGTCACCTAACCCTAGCCCTAGTCTTCCCCCTTAGTTAACCCCTTCCCTTGCCGGCCAATTTCCAGCCACGATCGCCACTCTTTGATAACCATCCGCGACCACGACCACCACCATTGTTGCTGATTTTATGTTAAATCACTATGAGACGCTTATTGCTTCTCAAATTTTAGATTTTTAATCCATTTTGATCATTATGAATATCATTTATAATCTTTTATGAATTGTTTGTGTTTTTAATATGTTAATTTAGAAATTTTGTGATAATTATTTGCCGATTAATAAAATTCTTCATATAATTAAGAATTGATAGGGATTAATGATTATTCAAATTATTTGATTATGAAATTAAATATATTATAGATGATGCTTAAAATTGTGGAGTAGGTATTAATTTTATAATTGAGTAAGTCAATTATCGATTTGATTAGAAAGTTAATTCAAAATAGGAATTGATACGAGATAATGATAAGTTTAGAAGTTGTAACGTAGTCACCTAGTTAAAAGTAATGACATGAAGGTTTTAAATTGTTAATTTGTTATTTAATTCATTTGTTGATAGTCCGACATTGATGTGAGTATTTATAATATTCATGATGATATAATGATTTTCATGCATCTATTTCATACATACATCATATAATTAGCATTGACGATAGTGTGTTAACTTTGTTCGTGTAGGTACAGAGTAGGAGCTCGCTACCTAGGTGATTGACCTTGCTTGGAGCTTGTACCATATCCATTTAGGACTCTACCATTGTGTATCACTTCTTCTTTTGTGATTTGATTTATTATTTACAGGATGGGTTAAGTGGTGTTTTAGTAGATCCCTCTTAACTCGGGTTATTTAGTCGAATAGTTTTTCGGATTAATAACCTTCGAGGATGAAATCCCTCGAGTCTGATTTCAAAAAGAAGATCTACCACAAGTTGCCTTCAGGCCTATGATATTAAATCCTTTTGCAGGTTTATGTATAAATTTATCGAGCTTTTAGCGAGACGAGAGAAGGTGAAACTAACTTGTAGGTGCCAGTCATAGCAGGCTCCGGATTAGTAAGTGGGTTGTTCCATTACCGAGGGATCCTGAAAACTCCCCACTTTGAGTTTCCTCATACCTGGAGAAATGTGGAGGTTCATGAGTACTGCTATGTAGCGCATATCTCAATGTGTAGTTCAAAGGGTATTGAGGTGTGACACCCCGATTTTAGTTCACCTATGAACCGAATCAAAAATGTTACAATCAAGTCGAGTCATGTTTAAAGTTGTTAGTCGGTAAAATTTGATCGATAAAATAGATCGAAACAACGTTTTTAGTATCATGAGAATATAAGACATTGTCAAATACGAGTCAAAACACATTGAATATAAGTAGAAGTAAGAAAGTAAATAATTACACTGAGCTTAAGTGTGTGTAGCGTTTATCTGTCCTCACACCAAAGTCAACTCAGGATTTGCATGACCTACATACATTATATGAAAAACGTCAGTAACAAGTGTTCCTAGTCCGAAAAATAATTTTTACAAACTGGCAAATGAGTGTTCTATTACCCACAGAAACTTAGGAAACTTTTAGAATTTCCTCACACTGGGCGATAAGGAAACTTACTTAAATAAATACCGGCGCGCATACACAACTAATATTCATATTCATACATACAATGCTTATGCCCTCACATCCTCCATATTACACCTGCCACGGTACTCGAGTGGTAAAAGAAGCAGTTAAGTTAGTGCCACAAATTCCAAAAATTTGTTGTGTTACCCAGTACCTTCATACACCACACTACCTTAGGGTTTGAAAGAGTACTAGTGCAGTCCATACATATCTCCATACCTCTCACTCTCTTATTCGTGAAATCCATAAAAATGCACGTACTTATATAATAAGTTTAGGGAAGAGGACTTTTGTCATATATTTTGGGAGCTTAAGTTTGAAAACCAACAAAGGATCTCATCCTTGCAGTTCTATTAAACATGTGTAGAAAATACGGCTAAACAACCCGACATCAGAGGGATCTAATAAAACGCCTCCAATGCCATCCTACACCTAAAATATGATTAAACTCGACATGTACGGAGTCAAGCAGAGATCAAGCAAAGGGAGAGTCTTACAAACCTGTGGTCTAAGCTCCAAGTGCATCGACACTTCTACGATGAGTGCGAGCTCCGTAACCTACATCAAAACCCATTGCCAAGTAAAATACTGATGTCTCTATACGATCCAAGCTTGTGGTGTGTGCTCATATCACCAATACATCCTAATAAAGAAAATAGCACTAACAAACCTATAACTAAACACATGGCACATAAATTGAGACATAATAATAATAATAATAATAATAATGAAAGTGCAGTCATAGATAATTAGATAAATAATAAATACAAGAACATAAATAATGCTCTAATCATAAAATGATAATGCAATTATACTATATAAATACAATGCTAAGCACGAGTAAATATCATATATACTCATGTTTACTCGTGCTAGTAAATATATAAAAATTTAAATAATTAAATAAATAAATAAATAATAAATGTTAATACTCATTAATCACAAATAATAATAATATGATAGTTAAATAATACAAGAATACATAATTAAATACAAATAAATAATACCACTCACGTGAAAAAACAAAAAAATGAATAAATAAGTAAATAAATACAATTTAGTAAGCATAAATAAGGCTAATATTAATAAGTAAATATAATATATAATAATAATAATAATAAATAAATGACTAATATGAATTTATCTTGAAGAATATTAATATAAATATCAAATATATGAACATATGATTAAATATGTATAAATAATAATACGAATAAGAAAATAATTAATAATCAATTAATTAAATAAATAAAATCAGATAAACATAAACAAAAATAATATCTATGAATAAATACATTATCAAAATCTAATCTAATCTAGGGAGTCTCGAACTACCAAAATCGGTTAAGAAATGGTCGAAAACGCCCGAAAATGAGCTGAACCGGACCAATCAAAGCTAAAGCAAACCGAGCTGGACCGAATCAACTTGGTTTGGGTTAAATAAACTTCTAGGTTGGGCTTGTTGGGCTGATCTGGACTAATGGACACGAATATGGACTCAGACTGGCAAACTCGGGCACGTCCAGGAGAACGCGAATGCAGCAGGTAGATGTGAACACGGGAAAACAGGCCAAACAGGGAAGACGGTGCCCATTGCCGGAAAACGTAGATGGCAGCACGACTAGGGTCGCCACCGATTAGGATCAACGGAGGGCGTCAAGGCGGAGGTGCTGGTGGTGATGATCGGCTGAGTCCAGCCAGTGGTTGGCCGAAAAACGTCCGGAAAGAAGGTGGAATCGCCACCGGTGTGGTGGCGTCACTAGCAACAATTGCGGCCACGAAGGTGGCCTTGGGTGGATCCAAAATGGAGATCTCGGAATAATGAAGCTATGTAGGTGGTCAAATCAGATGGAGGTGGCCTGCCGGCACTGGAAAATGGCTCAAATGGCTGCGGTGGTGGTGGTGGTGGAAATCGGCTGAAAAACTCCGTCGTCGATGGCAACTATGTAAAACCCACGATTCGAGTTAGGGTTTTATATTCAGAACCAGTCGGTTCGACCGTTATTTTTGAGTTGAGTTAGTTTCAGGACACGTGTACCGAGCCGACGCTAGTCGCGTGTATGAGCTATGAGGGTCATGCGTACCCAAATATATGATAATAATGTCATGAACACAGCAGAACAGAATGAGTTATCAGAATATGTGAAAGTATGCAAGTCATTTTTTTTATTTTTATAAATAGTAGATCGTAGAATTAGTTTTAGGATGTTTACTGTGTTAGGACGCGTTACGGTCAGTTTGGGTGGGTTGTTAGTCATAGAGCATATCATTATAATGTTGTGGTGTTTGTTTGATTTTACGGGATTTTTCCCGATTTTTTATGAATTTTTAAAGATTTAATACGACTTAGTTATTATACTTGACTTGAGCCGGAGACGAGTCAAGTCTTATTTATGAAATTGCCAGGTCCGTTTAGGACTCGACTCTGTTTTACGTCTTTCTATTGTATGTTTATCTTATCATTTGCAGGACGGGTTAAGTGGCGTTTTATTGGATCCCACTTAACTCGGGCCATCTAGCCGAACAGATTTTCGGATTAATAACCCCTCGAGGATGAGATCCCTCGAGGATGATTTCGAAAACAAGATCCACCACAAGTTGCCTTCGGGCCTATTATATAAATCCCTACCCAACCCTATATATATGTAGTTTTCGCATTTTCAGTGAGACGAGAGATGGAGAAACCGACTGCACGTACCATGAGCGGATGCCGTGATAGTCAAAGCTGGCTCTGGATTAGTGCCAGCGGACAGTTCCATTCCCGAGGGATCCTGACAACTCCGCGTTTGAGTTCCTCACACCCGGAGAACGTGGAGGTTAACGGGTACTGTTTAGTACAGCGCATGTCTGGACTTGTGGTTCAAAGGGTATTAAAGGCGACTGCCTGAGAGTACTCGGCCTTCATGCTCAAGGCCAGGAGAAATATGGAGGTAAGGAGAGGGCTTAGGATAAAGTTTTACGTGAAGTACTGAAAAAGAAGTGCCGAGAGTGGCACAGTACCAGCAGCAGATCAGTAAGTTCGGGATGCTACCGGGTCTGCAGCCCAGTGGCTCCTCAGTAGTGCCCTTCAGAGTGTTCACGTGGAGTATATGATGTTTTCTTTCATATGAGAGTTTGCTCTCATAGCCAGCTTGTTATAGTTATTTTATTTTCCGGACCAGTAACACTTGTTACTGACGTGTTTTTATACTATATGTAGGTAACAATTACGAGTTGGAGGAGCCAGTTTGGACGGAGGAGCACTGTTGTCGCTTGCACACATGTCAGTCGATTGAGTGTTTATATTGTGTTTATGATATTATCATATTGATGTGATGTGAAATGCTTGAGACATGATGATGTGACGTGATTAATTGTTAAGACACGATGACAGAATGTGAAACATGAATAGATTGCATAGCAGGAGCGTGATGGGCTGAGACCCAAGCTTTAGAACAAGTAAATAGTATATCAGATTGTATGAATGAAGTTGCGTTATATATAGATACATGTTTAGATATATATATATTTGTATATATGTATTTTGACAGGGTGACCCTAATTGCACTTTTAGGGGAAATTCTGTCCGTTTTATTTCAGAATTTTCATCGATTTTGATCGTAATTGTATTGGTGTGTGACTTGAATTGCATGTCATTTATGTAGTACCATGTTAGGAGTTTGTGCATTCATCCATGCATTGAGAGTTGTATCTTCATCTTAAGACGCCGAGATTGGATCCGCATGAGTTAGGTTCGGGTTAGCTGACCTAACCGGGGCCTGTAACATGCCGGTTCGGTTCACGAGCGTGAACCGGATTTGGGGTGTTACAGAATTGGTATCAGAGCCACTCTCGGCCGATTAAGATGTATGATACTTTTATAGGTGATGTGTGTGCAAAGACTGCTCCGAAGTCCAGCTGGCAGGTATGTTTTCGTATATTTTCTTTACATGCAGATTTTTCTTCATAAGTTGTTTGGATAACAGTGTATTCAAGACTTGATCAGAAATATGTGACATTGACCTTAGTTGAGCTGACATGCCATATATGGATTGTTATCATGATATCAGATTGCTTGCCCAGTTAGATGTGAGCAGGGGATGTAGTAGTGCTAGCAGAGGTAGAATGGGTATAGGATCCTATCTTATACCAGATCCAGATGTCAATAGACGTTAGATTCTAAGAATCTGACAGGAATGTCATGATGGGCGTAGAGACCCACCAGATGCTGTCCATTGCAAAAGAGATTTGGATGAGTTAGGTGTCCACATTTTCGGTCAGCTGAGGCTGAATTGGATGTTGACCAGGTGTCCATGTTTTGCATGTCACCGCATTAGTCCTGCTTCCATTGGACGTGGTGTACATAGTGGGAAAGAACTTGAAGTATAGAGATACCAGTAAGTTAGTGGCACATGAGATGGACCGTCGAGTGCCTTAGACAAATCCCTACGGATGAAGGATGTGATTATGCCAATAGGGCCATTGAAGTACATGGAGCATAGATGAGAGTTTGTGCAGACGACTTGAGATGGACCACTTCTAGAAGATAGTAATGAATGAGGATGAGTAGCGTGGTGGATCGACAGTTCGATTAGCACTTCACCACCTCCCCTCTTCCACTAGTTTATGACCTACGGGCAACAGTTTTGGCTTCACTTTGCCAGGCAGAGATCTCGATATGATGAGGAAAAGATCAGGACTACTATTGAGGGCCAGTCAACACTGATGAAAGCAGCCACTCCAGATTTCAAGAGATTACAATGAGTTCAGCATAGGTTTACCATCATATGTGTCAGCACATGATCCAAACCCCTCTGGATTAGACACGTATGGTTGGACAACCTGAGCTTAGTTGTTAGCAGCCAAGATATGTCAGAGATAGTAGAGTGGATTTATGATGTATACGATCCAGATCAGAATTTAGCATCTAGATAGAATTGTCACCGACAGAGTTGCACAACCGCCGACCGAGTGCACAACCACCGACCGAGTGCAATGCAAACCACCGACCGAGTTGCACAACCACCGACCGAGTAGCACAACCGCCGACCGAGTTGCACAACCACCGACCGAGTTGCATGACCGCCGACCGAGTCACACAACTACCGCCGAGTGCACAACCGTCGTTCGAGATGTACCACCACCGACCAAAGATGCACTACCGCCATCCGTGTATTGCTCATCCGCCGACCGAGTAGATTAGTTAGAGTTTAGTAGGGCCAGAACTTGAGGAACAAGATATAGCCACAATGGAAATTAGCAGAACAGAGAAGAGTTAGGAAAAGTGAGGTTATTTGGATGAGATGGCATAGGATCCGACTTCACAGCTCTCTTGCAATTAGTGTTTTGACCTAACACCCTTGGGTCAGATGAATATTGCAAGACAACCCCATCAGACACTGTTAGTGACAGTCTCATAGGGATGCGCATGGACAGAATCAGGGAACATGACCGTATGACCTTCAGATGGGACGGTCACAATGATCCGATTGTGCAGATTGCATGATAATACATCCATGGGCCACAATCAGATATAGATCAGATGGTTAGTAGATGAGTCACACACGCTGTTGAACCCATTTAGTGATGGGTCAACCAGTGATAGGAATTTGACTTATATTAGAGTATTGGGCATAGATAGAGGGTTAGTGAGGAAGGGTTTTCCAGAAGGATAGTGATTCCCTTGTGTTTCGCCAGCACGATTAGGTTCTTACCTTGAGACATAGGATTGAGCCTTGCCCTGAGTATAGAGGTACCTTTATGGTACTTATTAGGGTTTATAGTGCAGGTAGATGTTGCAGACCGATCTTCCGATGAGGATTTCACCCCAGCTTGAGAACGATGTCAACAGGGACTTCAGGCAGGACAGACCATGCTGACCAGACAAAGTGATATCAGTGTATGCTCATCTTCATTGATAGCTTTGCTTGAGAGTCTACCACAACGGTAGTAGTCATGTGAGTCAAGATTAGTGCTACAAATCGGTACGGGACGGCAGGTCACACACCACTGAAGAGCGGACGAGACATGTGTCAAACCTCATTATGAGTCCCCGTAGACTTGAGGGGAGACAGTGGTTCTTTGGGTCATTTGCACCCCGCCCGTTTAGAAGTGCGTGACTAGTACAGTATCGAGAAACACATGCCTACTGTTAGCTGATTGAACTAGAGCCACATAAGAGCCATTTCTGAGATTCGTGATCGATTGACTGTTCCACAGCCTGATCACCTGTGGCATAGTGAATCGTGGTGATCTTAGAGACAAGTCCATAGACCTACCGATATTTTGGTCACCTAGTACGCTACATAGGGATTTCATCTTCCTTGCCATTTGTATGATACCTAGACCTTACCATAGACCAGAGTGACACACCTATGTAGCGGGTTTTTCTTAACCTAGTGGATTCCCCCATTTACCTGGCGTCAGACACCACATGTGAGAATGAGATAGCACCCATTGAGAGTTCTTGAGCAGTGTGACTAGATTTCCACGAGATTCAGCCTCCCTTCCTATAACCTAGAGATGTCAGACATAGTAGAGTTTTCACTTGAGGATTCCCACTCACCCCTTTGTATGTATCAGTTCTACCATCAGTTTATCCAGAGGATTGAGATGAGTATACATTGACCAGAGCACAGAGCACATGCCACAGACCAGATGCAGACTCCACAGTCCCATGCAGAGTATGTTATCATACTCCTTGAGACACGCTGTGTATGTACAGGTGTTCTCGCCTCCTTTCAGCAGTAGTTAGTAGTTGTATAGATAGTCACTTGAGCCATAGTATGCAGTAGAGTCATAGCAGCTATCCTTGTTCTCTTATAGAACAGAGTGAGATACTTGACTCAGGACCGAGTCAACTAGGACCCAGTGAGCGGTCCAGTTCCTTATACAAGGACACTTGAGAGTTAGATTTAGACTGGCGACAGTGAGCCATGCAGCTCATTAGCCTATACACTCGTACCTAACAGGAGACTCATAGCACACCTTAGTATGGTTGTAGGATTTAGGATTGAGTTTCCTGAGGGTATATGTAGATGACTTTTCATAGATGAGGATTAGAGGGACATGGGTAGATGCTAGCAGGTAGGTCTTACCCTCGATGTAGTTCTCCCAGACATAGCTCAGATTAGAACCTTGCGATACCCTAGAGTATCTGCTTGACCAACCTAGTAGGCCCTTAGGGGTGACCTAGGGTTTTTCGCCGAGTTAGCAGTAGGGATCAGAACAGAAGAGAAGGATGATGATAATGTCAGAACAGACACAGGAAGTATAGAATCCAGAATGTTTGAGATGGTCAGCATCACTAAGCAGGACTCACCATGTCGGCACCACTACAGTCAGTGAGGATGTATAGGACTGTTGAAGCAGTAGAGGATACAACTGATATGTATCCCAGCTTCCAGGAACTAGTTTCAGTAGAACCTCCTTGAGTTGAAATTTTGAGGACGAAATTTTTATAAGGAGGGAAGATTGTAAAACCCACGATTCGAGTTAGGGTTTTATATTCAGAACCGGTCGGGTCGACCGTTATTTTTCGAGTTGAGTCAGTTTCAGGACACGTGTACCGAGCCGACGCCGGTCGCGTGTATGAGCTATGAGGGTCATGCGTACCCAAGTATATGATGATAACGTCATGAACACAGCAGAACAGAATGAGTTATCAGAATATGTGAGAGTATGCCAGTCATTTTTTTATTTTTATATATAGTGGATCGTAGAATTAGTTTTAAGCCGTTTACCGCGTTAGGACGCGTTACGGGCAGTTTGGGTGGGTTGATAGTCATAGAGCATATCATTATGATGTTGTGGTGTTTGTTTGATTTTACGGGATTTTTCCCAATTTTTTATGAATTTTTTTAGGATTTAATACGACTTAGTTATTATACTTGACTCGAGCCGGAGACGAGTCAAGTCTTATTTACGAAATTGCCACCCAGCTATTTCTCCCCTCCCGACATCTTCTTCCCAAACCCTTGCCCGACGCCGCCCCGTGCAGCGTCGCCGCCGCCGCTGTCGACGCCGCCCGGTCGCCGATCGACGCTGCCTAGCCCCGCCACGGCGTTGCCGTGCCGCCCTGACCAGCCCCGGCCGTTGCCAGGCCGCCGCGACGCCGGAATCGCCTCGCCTAGCGCCGCGGCTACATTTCGGTCGTGTCGCTGATTCCGCCGCCGGCGACCGTCGCCGCCACGATCAGGTGGTCGCCTCAGCACCATCGACAGCCCAGTGATCTTCCCCGACCGGAACGGAGGCCAGCGCCGCCCATCCTGGCCGGATCTCCACACCACCACGGCCAGCCTCTGTTTTAGCCATTTTCCGGCGAGCCACCGCCTCGGCCGACCATGTCGACGTCATGGATGTGTCGGGCTCGCCGAGCCGGTTCCAATGGTACCCTATATGACCCCTATCCAGCTAGTAGACGCCGCCAGCAATTGTTGCCGGAAAACCGCCGGAAGGGTGCCGGAAAACCACTGAAGCCGCCGGAAAACCTGCCAGAACCCGCCGGAAAATTGGATTCGCTGGAATTCGCCGGATCTTCCGAGGAGTTCATCCAGTCGATCCCGATCGAATGTCGGACGCCGATGAGCGCCGAATTCGAGCTCCGAGACGCGCGACGGAACCCTAGCCGTCGCCGATTGCCGACGACGTGAGGTATAATTACCTCCGAATTTATAATTTAAACTTGATGATTGTTAGCACAACATGCTAGGGTTGGTTTATTGATGTGATTAATGCTTAATGATGGATGAAACGATGAGTTGCATGATGAGATTAAGTGTGAATGAAGAGTAAGTGATCTAATGAGGTAGATCGAGTCGGAACATGATAAGTGACCACGATGTAACTTAGAAAAGCACAATAAAATTGGTATGAATAGGATGAGTTAGAATTACTTTCATATTTATGATTATTTTACTGTTGATGGATGTGGTTTGATTATGTGAGTGTGTTGATTATATGACGAGTTTGATGCATCATTTAGTTAGCGGGCGTTAGTATTTAGTTTTGATGTGTAGGTACAAAGTAGGAGCTCGCCGCCTAGGCGCGATGACACGCTTGGAGCTTCTACCAGGTCCGTTTAGGACTCGACTCTGTTTTACGTCTTTCTATTGTATGTTTATCTTATCATTTGCAGGACGGGTTAAGTGGCGTTTTATTGGATCCCACTTAACTCGGGCCATCTAGCCGAACAGATTTTCGGATTAATAACCCCTCGAGGATGAGATCCCTCGAGGATGATTTCGAAAACAAGATCCACCACAAGTTGCCTTCGGGCCTATTATATAAATCCCTACCCAGCCCTATATATATGTAGTTTTTCGCGTTTTTAGTGAGACGAGAGATGGAGAAACCGACTGCACGTACCATGAGCGGATGCCGTGATAGTCAAAGCGGGCTCTGGATTAGTGCCAGCGGACTGTTCCATTCCCGAGGGATCCTGACAACTCCGCGTTTGAGTTCTTCACACCCGGAGAACGTGGAGGGTTACGGGTACTGTTTAGTACAGTGCATGTCCGGACTTGTGGTTCAAAGGGTATTAAAGGCGACTGCATGAGAGTACTCGGCCTTCATGCTCAAGGCCAGGAGAAATATGGAGGTAAGGAGAGGGCTTAGGATAAAGTTTTACGTGAAGTACTGAAAAAGAAGTGCCGAGAGCGGCACAGTACCAGCAGCAGATCAGTAAGTTCAGGATGCTACCGGGTCTGCAGCCCAGTGGCTCGTCAGTAGTGCCCTTCAGAGTGTTCACGTGGAGTATATGATGTTTACTTTCATATGAGAGTTTGCTCTCATAGCTAGCTTGTTATAGTTATTTTATTTTTCGGACTAGTAACACTTGTTACTGACGTGTTTTTATACTATATGTAGGTAATAATCACGAGTTGGAGGAGCCAGCTTGGACGGAGGAGGATTGTTGTCGCTTGCACACATGTCATGTCGATAGAGTGGTTGATACTTTATTTATGATGGTATTATATTGTGAATGATGTGAAATGCTAAGACATGATAGGATATGATTAAATGAAATGATATGATGTTATGACATGATGACAAGAGGTGAGATGTGATCAGAGTGCGCAGTAGAAGTGTGGCCCAAGTTCTATAATGAATATACAGTATATTAGATTATGTGAATGAAATTGTTGATATATGCTTATATATGTGGTATATATTGTTTTGACAGCGTGGACCGTAATTGCACTTTTAGGGGAGACTCTGTCTGTTTTATTTTAGAATTTTTATTGAGTTTAATCGTAATTGTATTGGTGTGTGCTTGAATTGCATGTCATTCATGTAGTACCATGTTAGGGTTTGTGCATTCATCAATGCATTGCGAGTTGTATCTTCATCTTAAGACGCCGAGATTGGATCCGCATGAGTTAGGTTCGGGTTAGCTGACCTAACCAGGGCCTGTAACATGCCGGTTCGGTTCACAAGCGTGAACCGGATTTGGGGTGTTACAAACTATGCTGGCGCCGGCGGTTGTGAATGGTACAGATAGAAAGCTGGCTGCAAGGCGGTCATGGGGGAGCCAGTCCGGTGGTCGGGGGCAAACCGGAGCATCGCCGGCGGCGAGCCGAAGTGGCCATGACACTATGGGTATAAAGCTCAAAATCTTGGGAAATCTCTGAAAATCAAAGGAAGAATGCTAGGGCTGATGTGGACGGTTAAGATCTTGCCACATGGCATGATCTGAACATCCGACAACTCATGGCCTAGTGGAACCCACCTATAGGTATATGTGATATACATATGGACAGAAAGCTCGGAGCAAGACTGTCTAAAGTCAAAATTGACTCGAGTCTTAAAAGTGATTCTATTGGCGGGAATTGAGGCAAGAAGTCTAAATGAGCCTCAAACCCCGAACTCAATCAAGGTGGGCCCATAGGGGCACAATCCGGTGATCCAAAGTCCCTATGCTACATGTAAATAAAATACCTTGAAAATCTCAAACAAATAATAAACGCTGCAACAGCCTAGATCTAGGCCTAAAACCCTAGCTAACCCATAAAATAAAAATTATTTGTATACCTCGTGTATACACTGATAAATCTTGCTTTATATCATAACTAAAACTATCATCTGCATGTCAAACATACTCAGCGTCCATAATATTCTCATAAGGCCATCTGGGCCCCATACTCATGGTCTAAAACTTAGTCTGACTCGAGCTCACTCAAACCAAATAGAGACTGGCCCAAAGCGGGCAAACTACAAGCAGGTAAAACCCTAACCTGAAATTAGGTTTTACAGAAGGGGACTGCATGAGAGTACTTGGCCTTCGTGCTATGGGCCAGGAGATATATGGAGGACATGAGAGGGCTTAGGATATACTGGTAATCCCAAGGGACAGAAAAAATATAAGAAAATGTTGAGAGAGGTATTAGTAGACCATGAGAGGGCTTAAGTTTGTGGCCCGATGGATTCTTAGTAGATGCCCTTTAAAGAGTTTAGCAGAAATTATATATGATTTGCTTTAAAATGAGAGTTTGCTCTCTTTTGCCATATTGTATAATTATTTTTGGACCACTAACACTCATTACTGACATGTTATTATATATATGTAGGTAAGGAATGAGAGGCTTTGATAGAGGAGCAGTGACTGCTTAGTACACACGCATAGATCTGACACTATATGTTTGGATTTTTTGTGTGTTTTGGTTACAATGTATTATGTTGTAATGTGTTGCTTCATATTGAACTAACAATAATATTTTGTGAAATTGATAAATAATTGTGACAAACATGATGAACAGAGGGGTCAAGACCCAATTCATGTTTTTAATGTTATTAATGTGAAAACTATGATGGGCTATGAAATGAAGAATTGTGTATAGTTTGGTTATCTATAAATATATTGCTATTTGACAGGTTGGTCCACTTATTTCACTTTTAAGAAAAATTGTGTCCGTTTTATTTTAGGATTTTTCATTTTTTTTATTCTTGATTAATTTGAGTGTGATTGCATGAGTCATGTCATTCATGTAGAATTATGCTAAGTTCCGAACATTCCATACACACATGATAAACTTTCTCTTCTATTTTAAGACACTGATAGTAGATCCTTTCGGATATGTCTGGGTTAACCAACTTACTTGGGTGACCAGTAATATTCTAGTTCAGTTTGAGAGTGAATCAAATTTGAGAATCAAATTTGAGATGTTATTGACAGCTTGCACTTGCTCATGTTAGACATTTCATGTACATATTTAGTTATAGGCACACTTGTACGTTTCTTGAAAGTGTCAAACTTGATGGTACGTTACCTAAGTTGTGGACTGCAATTGTGGATTCAAAACTTGATTCAAGGCCTTGGTTGTCTTATGATCTTCAAGAATACCGTATGTCATAATTGCTATCACTGTTCCCTTATTAAGATCAACTATGATTTGTTTCGGTGACATTGAATGATTTTTAATTAAAAATAACTAAAAAACATATAAAGTAGAGCAACAAACATGAAAATAAAAAACAAAGCTCAGCTTAAAATTACCACTCATAATTATTGCTGCACAACATATGTTTTGAAGTTATTTAAAAATTAAAATAATGGTGTAGATATGTAAAAAACACTTCGTTGGCAGATCTGTTTACGCGAATAAAAATCCGACCAGATCTGTAATTTTTTTTCTTGGTGTTCTTGCTAATCCAACGAAAATGACCGATAATCCCGGTGAGGTTTCACCATTTCCGACAATTGTTTGCCATTTTCCAGCGATGGTGGCCGTTTTCCTGTAACTTTCAAGCATGACTATAATTAATAGGTTAATTAAAGTAATTAACACAAGATTTCCCTCTTAATTGTATACAGTTCAATAATAAAATAAAGAACCCTAAAACAAAATTAGGGGAAATAATTACCAGGTAAACTGATACCAATGTAAAACTGAATTATTTATCTTAATTAATAAATTAATACAAGTAAACATCCTAAAAATAAATAAATAAATAAATAAATATACCTTGTACAACAAAATTAAACATAGATTATCATCGGGTCAAAATCATGCAAGAGAATCAACCTCTAACTGCTGATTAAACCACACCAGACAATCTCTGCTAATTTTCTGACAAAGTCATTATTGTCTCCTAAGTATTTTTTCTCTTCCCCTTTTTACAAGGAGGAAGATGATGGTTATAAGTAACCATTGTTTTTAATTTTCCTACCAAGGGCAATTAGGAAAATACAGGCAAGACAACCCTTGTAAAAGGTACACATCCATGTTATTGCTAAATGTGTATAAATATCTTAGATGCCAAAAAACATCTCAACTAAATAAATGAAGCAACATTGATAATTGATATGATGGCAGCTATACAGAAATGACCATTCTAAAATTACATTGCACACAAAATAAAATCGTAGTTCAACAGAGTTGAAGAGTAGTCCACTAACAGCAGATGTAAACCTTTTTATGTAATGTTAAAAGTTTCATACATGGCAACATAACATATTATTACACGAAGGAATCCAGTTGGTGGAGCAGTACCCGAGATGCAGACATATAGTCCAGAGCTAAGCTTACAAATTTTCCGTCTAGTAAAATAATGCATGCAGATGATGCAATGAAATAAGCAACTAAAACTACCATTTGTAAGCTTGGCGGCAAACAATTTGCTTATTTAACAGCAGTGAAAGATAGTTTGTCAATCAGCAGTCCAGCTCTGTTCAACAATCTCACGCACTCTCCGATTATACTCCCTCTTGTTCTCACTAAACATTCGAGCCGCCTCAGAATTTGCAGGTGAATTTGGATTGGGATCACATAACAGGGACTGAAGAAAGATAGAAACGTGACATTTTAAATGAATGATGCTCAGAAAGAAAATTAGTACTGTACAGATTAACATCCACTTAAGTGCTCATCCTGACAACAACTATTAATAGTAAATATTGACAAACATCCATTTATTGATTATATACAGTAGATGAGAATCAGCATTCATTCTGCCCTCTGATGTCACTGAACTACTAAATTGATGGTTGCCATAGAGCAAACACTTTTTCAAGTATGCTTTGTAAAACTATATGCAGCATAATTATGGAACAATTCAATTTTGGCTATAGGTGAATCATAAAAGATTATCTCAAATATTTTTGCTACGTGTTCAATATAGGCAGTGATCTAAATACAAATGCGGCCCTAAAAAACTGTCTCAAAACTCTTACCAACCAAAAAAATGTGGTCAGATGCAGCACCATATTTTTAGTGAGTTTGTGACAATGGCCCATGAATGATGACGCTGGTTTTATGCCTATATGCCTATATTTTTAGTTAGGCCTCAATTGCTGTGTAAAATTGCCCTCCGTATTATATGAAGAAGAATGCAGATTTAATTAAGTTCCTTACATAAATTTTTATTTTCCAATTTGATGCAAATCTAAAACCACCCCCAAAGGGAACATCTGATACTAAAGTAGTTCAAAGTCATAGAGGACAGATTTTTCTTCAACAACAATTATCCAGCATTTGTAATCAAATACAATTTACAATATTTTGTTATGACGGTGGGCAAATATAGCCAGATTATTGCTAGTCTGTACTAAGCGAACAAAGAAAGAAAGCAGACCTGAATGGATGTCAATATGGCAGCAACATCATATATTGGACTCCATTGATTTTGCAAAATGTCCAAGCAAATGCTTCCATCAGCATAAACTGTTTAATTCACCGTAATCCTTGTAATAAACATATATCACTCCAGAAAATTTTCCTTGTAGATAAATTAAAGCATAATTTTGAGCTTCTCACTTATGCTACTTACTGTTTGGGTGAAACATCCGCGAAACAAATCGTACAGTTGGAGGTTTATTAGGATAGTCCTCTGTAAATTGCAAAGTCAACTTAAACGTACCTGAGAGATTAATGAAAAACAATAAATAAATGCAGTAATAAGTTGACCAATTACAAGAGAAATATGGTGATTATTAGGATTGAGTAGTGAGGATAAGGTCTGAATTTCCCTTCCTCAAAATAATTACTTCACTAGGGCAAACTGACAATGACTATTATGTGCATTCAAAAGCCAAGAAGATCAAAGAAAGCTAGGTTAAAATGTTTTGAATTAGCTTGGACACAGTAGAGTTGAATTAGTTGGGTAAAAAGTCAACCTTCTACACACTTTCCTCTTTTTCTTACTTGACATAATTGATAATTTCATAGACAAGAAACCAAAATCATGTACTTCTGAGGATACAAGTATAAAATCAAAATTAATGCAAAAGCCTCTCTTCTGCCACTCTTGAGTAAAAAGTATGACACCCTTTATTTTTCCACTGTCTCCTCAATTCCTGGATTCAGATAGCAAAAGAGCAAGAATTTCAAGCTCAACTCTCGGATCAAACTCGAGGGCTCTATCAAATGCCCATATCGATTATCCTAGCCTCAGAAAATATGAAGCCCTAATTTTTCCATCTATGCACACCTCACAAAATAATGAAGTCCAAAATTTCTAACTTTTCTCAACAAAACCAGCAAATTTGCACAAAAAAAGTATATTGCCACTATCCCAAGCTCTAGTTTTTCCTACAATCCATGCACATCCCACCAAATCAGAAAATCCAACAATGTCAACTTTACTCAACATTACATGCAAATTCTCGTAATAATAATCTAACAACGAAATGATAAAAAACAAAAACAAAAACATTACCACCATCCCAAGCAGTATCATCGGGCCTGCAGATAAAAAACAACAAAAACCCATAAGCCAAAATCAAGAAGACACAAATTTCCACACAATCAAAGCTACAAAGAAAGCACCAAAATCAATTAAAAAAACCAACGACCGACCCGAAAATAACAGCATTCCAGAGCATGATATTGTTGTCCTGGGGCGCACCGCTGATGCCCGCCGGCGGATCTTGCTGCAGCCGCTTGAAATCCCTCATCAGCCTCTTCCTCGCCGCCGTCGACATCCCCCCTCTGGCGCCCTCCTCTACTCAAGTAGGGAGCTGTAAAGATCGGATCTTTTTAGCTAGCCAGTGAAGCTCACCGGCGCAGCTACCTCCTCCGGCCCACCACCAGCTCTGGGTGATGGCGTATTGGAGGAGGGAAGGAAGAAGGGAAGGAAGAAGGAAAGGAATCTGAGAAGCCAAAAAGGAACGGCGATGCAGCAGAGCAGTGGATTCGGACCTCTCTGTCTATTCTTACCTCTCTTTATTATTATTATTATTATTATTATTATTATTATTATTATTATTATTATTATTATTATTATTATTATTATTATTTTCAATTACAGATTTATTTATTTACAAAGAAGTAGCTAATGATAAAAAAATCTGAGTTGATGAAACTTACAAAGATTTTGTTGACTTCGACTGCGGTTATAGACGGTGGTAATCCGAATTAGATGGAATAAAAATATAAAAAAATTATTCTTATATAAAAATAATTAAAAATTTGTTTAATTTAACTAAAGTGACTTCAAATATAAATAATAATGATAAAACACTTTATTATACTTATTTTACCAGTTAAATCAACTTTTATTTAGTCATTTTACGTATAACCGTACAACTCAACCGTACCTTGGACTTCAATTTTAAAATATTTCATTGTTATAATTTTTCTTTGATGAAATTACCGTTTTAGATATTTTATTTACTTTTTTGTAGTTTGTAACAGTAGATGGTTAAAATATTTTGTATTTTATGAGTAAAAAATTAATTTATAATATATAAAATAATGAAAATTTAACTATTAGTTAACCGTTTAATCGAAAGGAAAATAGTGAAAACATAGTTATGACAACATTTTAAATTTGGTTAATGGCTCGATTGTGGTAAAATTTTTTAAAATAATAAATGATAAATTATAAATAATAAAATCGTGAGATTAACCGGTGCCAAACCTCATTAATTTTGCGTGACCTTCTTTTTTTTATGGGGGGGGGGGACACCTTTTGCAAGGCTGCCTTTTTTATTTACATCTATTAATTTGTTTGGTAAAGGTTTAGAGACGGTTTAGCTTGAATGTAGTATGATTTAGTTCTATATTTGGATAATTTAGAATCTGTGATAAATTTGAGGGTTTAATTTGTAATGAGGTAAGGAATTTATATATGAAGAGATAAAAACAATGATGAAGGATAAGAAATGTGAGACTAAATTATCTTAATTCCTTAGCTCAAATCTCAATTCACTTATCTCAAACTTGAATATCATGATGAACCATTCAACTTAAATTTGATTCTAATTTGAATGGTCAAATTGGGAGAGGGGATAGGGGAGAGGTTTTACCGGAGCATTTGCTACACCAAACCCATTGTAGTAATTTTATTATTGGTTCAGGTCCCCATAATTTGTAGAATCTGAAAGTATTAAACGTAATATATAATTATATTCCAATAATTATAAAAATTAGGGCCGATGATAAGGCCGATAGAGTGAGTTTGTTGTAGCATTTGCTATGGTCTTCTTCCCATATTTGGAGTATAACTACAAACTACTCCTTTTGATGAACCGAAATCTCTAATGAGATTCTAGAAAAATGCCCTTCTTTGATAATATCGTGAAACCTTTTCGGTAGATTTGTAATTTTCACAATATTTTTTCGAATTTTGAAATGGCTCATTGTTCATATTAAATTTAGAGTTGCATCCTTCTAAACTCAAGCTAAGTTAAAGTTTGGGTTGAGCTTAACTTATGTATTGTCTTTACGTGTCTTAGGGGTTATATCTCTGACGACTCCCAAACCTATGTATGTATAGTTTTTTCAGTTTTCCATTGAAATATGATACAAGGGGAAAGTCGACTCGTACGTACCACGAGCGGAGTATGTGCTCAGTTAAAGCATACTCTAGATTGGTGAGCACATCGTTCTATCCCCGAGTGATCTTAACAACTCCCACATTTTGAGTTCTTCAAACCTAGAAAAATATGGAGGATTACATGCAATGCAATGCATATCTAAACTTGTTTATTTAAAGAGTACTGAAGGCACCTGTTTGAGAGTGCTCTGTCTCTATGCTCAAGGCTAGGAGGAGTTATACAAAGGGTGTAGAGGGCTTTAGAATAATTGCTTTTCCCGAACGTGGGATAATATGAAACACTGAGGCATAAGACCAATTATAATAGGATGCTATTCAAGCCAAAGCTTACGACTCCTGGTTAATGCCCTTATGAGTGATTCTAAATTACAAGAATATATGATGGATTTAATTTAACATGAGAGTCATCTCTCATGTTCTATTTTGATTATTAGTTATTTCTAAAATAGTAACACTCATTAATGGTTTTTTCGTATTATATATGTAGGAGAGAACCTGAATGACTGAGCGCTGTCAGGGTTACGAAGGAGCAGCAATACAACTTATACACATGTACCTGCTGAGATTGAATAATAATGTGATGTAATGAACTGTTGCGAATTGTAGTAGATGAATGTTTTAATATCTTATTGCATGAAATAATTTGTGTGTGATAGTATTGTGCATAGAATAGAACACGTTGAGCAAATAGAGACAAGACTCGATTCAAAAAGATAAAGGTTATCATGATGAGAATGTTGTGTGTAAAATAAAATATTTTGTCAACATTTTAGGCTTTTATCGTTATGTAAATATATCTTTCTGAATTAAGTCTTGTCTTTATGATAAAGCTTTTAGGGGAGACTTCTTCATTTTACTTTTTTTAAAAATCTTTGTTTTTTGAACTTTTAAGGAGTTTGCTTGTTTTAAATATGAATTGTATATCAAAGTATTTATCTAAAACAACGTTAGAGCCTACGCACTTCATCCATGCATTGAATGTTTACATCACCGTTTTGAGACGCCGAGGGTAGATCCAAGTTAACTTGATCAAATTAAGTAGATTAGCGAATGATTTGATCACTGGTAATATTTCTAGTTCGGGTTAGCGAGTGAGCCGAATTGGAGTGTTACAGGCCTTCCATGCCCTAGAGCCACTGAAGTGTGTGACATGGTGAAAATTCTATACCCTCTATGCCCTTGTGCAAGGTTGTGTGCGCCCTAATGCAAAAACATTATTCTAATTTTCGTATTCATAGTTTTGGTGGACCTTATTTTTGGAGAAATCTATAAATACATGGTAAAACACGACCTAAATCATCTTTTGACAGCCAAAAACTTCTTTTAGAGTTTGCAAGAGGGGAGTAGATTGCATCAAAGGAGAAAGACTTAATCAACGAGTTTTTCCTTATCATTTTGTTTCTTTCTTTCTTTAATTTTGTAATGACCTGTTTATCAACAATGAATTTCATAATATGTTTTAGATCTTTTTACACTAAATTCGTTGTCTTGGGTTTGCAATCAATTTTAATTGCGTAGTTTTAATAAAGACTATTCCTTTTCTCTATTTGATTGATGTGTATGGATTGGTTGCTCTATTTAGATTTAATTCATGCAAAAGCTTGATCACCTATTATTCTAGATATTTGATTTTATATAGAGATAAAAAAGTTGGGTTTGTAATTAATATAATCTTATATGTTCTAAACTTGATGAATTAATGATCTAATTTGCGTAGGATAGAGACATACTTATGCATTCTTCAGGAAGTTCTTAATGTATTGCTTGACTTTTAATTCCATGGAGATATAGTAATTAGATTGAAGCAATGAAATTTGTAATACATTGAAAGACAGGTTGCAAATAAATTATAATTTCTTACTTAGTCATCCATCGCATTTATTGGTAAAGAGTGGATAGACAAAGTTAAATAAAATAATTAAGTGAAGTTGTAGACTTTAATTTAAGAGTACATAAATAGTTTATCTTTTTAGACATAAGGTCATATTAGATTTTTCAAAATTACACTTATTTAAGAGTATTTTAAAATTAGTTTTATTACAATTTCTTTGATGATTAAGATGAAAGTGTTAAAGGCTTAAAATTGATTTAAAATTTTATAAGTATCCTATTTATTTATTTTGACATTTAATTATATGAAATTTTAAATAGTAAGATTCGTTAAACTACTTAAAATAGAAACGGTAAATTATATAAACTATATATATTAGAAAAGTTTATCCAAGCTCGGGGAGAAAATTTTTCAGCTTCGAAATTAATTTGGGTTACTCAATTACAAGGGCAAATCAATTTGAATGTATCTTAAACAAAAAATTAATAAGTCCCTTCCCCGATATCGTTGATGATCGGATAAGGTTGTCTCTTGCCAAATTGAGGCCTCCTCTGACCAGATCGAACTGGAGGCAAAACTGGCTGTAGGTGGTTTTTTATTTTTTTAAAGTATAATTTAATTTGAATTATTTTTGTAATCACATAACTAATATTAATTTGGAGATAAAAATTTTCTAACCGAGGGCCGGTTATTCAGCGTATATATGTACACCCACGAACAACTCGGGGATATATGCGTCACTAACTATTAATGCATATTTATTTTGATCGAGATAAGGACAAACTCGCCGACTATATTAACACAATTTGTCATGTGACAGTAAACCAATAAGACTAATTATCAAATCAGATAAAAGAGAAGAAAGCTTGATTTGTTGGACTAAGTCAAACAAATCCTATATAAGATCCAACTCTGCCAACAAGTATTAAAGAAAAAGTTTGATTGGTTAGACTAAGTCAAACAAATCCTATAAAAAATATTAACTCTGCCAACAATTATTAAATGGAGGTTAAATCATGTTTCGGATGGGACAGATTCTGATATGATGCATGATTGCATTTCGAGTTTGAAAATACATGCCAGGCAAAGAGTTGATTTGAGTACTGCATTAATAATTTTTTACGTTAATATCTTAAATTAGAGAATTGTATACAGTTGGTTTTGATCAAGGAGCCGTGCTAAAAGATTTACCCATTGTCCATTAGTTATGGTTACATCCAGAATAAATGGCCCGCTAAAGAAACAAACTATGAAATAGCTAGCTACCGTGGGTGCCACAAATATTTTATATCTAGCAAGCAAAACCTCTTTTATTATTATTATTATAATATATATAAAGATAATATTAATGGACGCTTCTAACTGTATGAATAATCATGTAAATGAGATCCTCTTGTTCTTAAATTAAAAAAGGATATCTTTCTCCTCTAGCATCCGAAAAGATTCTTATCAACCTTCTCTCTCAATATAAACTTTTATTTTCTTACTTTTCTTATAATTTATATTCATAAGGTAAAAAATAGAATTTAGATCCTGTTCTGAAATTTGAATTCCTGATTTTTCATGACTTACATTGCTATTCTCCGACAATTATAGTTTTCTACTTTTCTAATTTTATTTGATTTAGAATAATAATAACATAGATTATTGTTTCCTGAAAAATGTTTTCAACTTCATATCTACGTTTACAACAATTTTCTCCTTTCTTTTCGTTCTTTTTATCCAATTAATTACTGCATAATCAATGTTTTTGAAATTTTCATCCATTGTCATATTTATAATTATGAAATTTTCTTAATTTTTTATTTCAAATTAATCTGACAATTTTTTATGATTATTTGGATTTCTTAATTCTCAATTTATAATTATAAAAGTTACAATTATTCTTTGAGAGCAATGATTGATTACATATATTTAAAATTCTTAATATTTACCTCAATTATCACAATTTTACTGTGGCTCTCCAATAATAATCTTAAAAGTTATTATTATTATGATTATTGTTATTATTATGATTATTGTTATTGTTATTATTATTAGTGTGATTATCAATGTTATTATTTCTATTATTCCAATTCTATCTATTTACATATTAATGTATATCACATTAAAAATATTTATTTATAATTTTAAAATTGAATATTAAAATCAAAATATATTTAGTAGAGCTCGTGCTAAGTACCGATCACATGCTAGTAATGGACAAAATATCGGGCGGAAGCCAGAAGGGGGGGGGAGCTCTCTGTTCCTCGTTCTCCGGATCTTCCGGAAATAAATTTTGTATTGATCATTCAAGGAGCTTGTCACGGGTCATAGTGGTTGTGTTCCTTCTATGAGTATTCTTTATTTTTTTTGCTTTTTCTCGTTCGTCCCACAATTTCCCGCTAACACATCATCTTCTTGGGTGGTCGCCGTTGTTTAGAAAGAATTTTGAAATGAAATTAGAAAGTTTTCAAGTAAATGAGACGATCGACGAGTGATGGTCGTTTGAAATGTGGCTGCTCTACCGCCCATACCAAAAATTTGGTAGGTTGAAACAACAATCCCAAAAAATAATCATTACACGTTTGCCAAATTTATAATCAATCAACCAATTTTATTTCCACTAAGCAAACCCAACAATTTCATTTTAAATTGGATTTATTATTATGAAGAGAATAAAGAAGAAATCATCAGTCATTCAACTGGGTGTACATAATAAATCTCTTACAAACGTTCTTCTCAGCAACCACTCTCTTCACAAAATGTCACCTTGCTATAAAATCACAAGATGGTAACTAAACAAGCAGCATTTCTTCCCAATTCTGATCGATTTCATCTATGTTTTGATCCATGTTCTCGCTCTCTCGATCCCCTCCCGTGCCGAGGTTCCTCCTCATACTTCGCAGACTCATGGCGCGACGGCCGGCGCCTCTTAAAATGATATTCCTCATCACTAGACTCCTGGTCATACAAACTAGACTTCCGGCTGCCACCGGCGGTCGTCGTCGACGATGGCGCCGCCTTCCAGTCCTTGTGGTGGTGATGCTGCTGCCCATTCGACGAAGCCCGGTGGCCGCCGGAACTAGACTCCACCTCCTTCTCACGGTGGTACCCATTGGCCAAACCAGACTCCGGCTGTACCTTCTGCTTCTTATTCCCACCGCCGCCCTCCCCATCGTCGGAACCCGGAAAGCTGATGCGCGAGAACACGCTGGCCTTGTTCTTGCGGATGTCGCCGGCAGCGGCTGGGGGCAGAGGAGGGAGGCCTTGGAGCCCCCGGCCGATCATCATCACCACCTTCTCTCGAGCAGCCTGGTGCTTTCTCTTGGATAGGCGGGCCGTGGGCGGGTCGGGTTCCCGGACAAGGTCGTATTCGGGTCGAGCCTCCCGCCTGTGATCCGAACTAGAAGCGTGCGAACCCGCTGGTTTCTGCAAAATCAAACGTAAAAAGTCAGCTACGCGTCCGTAAACCACGCACGCGCGGTCTCAGACACGTGGAAAGCCCCAACTTTCTTCCTTCTCGTATCGATGACCCGACTATGTAGATTTCCACCGAATGCTCGCGTAATTAGCGTTTACAACACTCCAAGATTATTACTAATATGTGGTCATTAAAAAACAAAGATTATTACCATTACAATTTTGTGTACAGCTAAGATTTTCTGCAACATTACTGCCTAACCATTCATATAACATACGTTGTGGGGGAACGATCATTACGATCTTGCATCCTACATTAAATTAAGTTCTTTTTTTTTCCTTTTATTTTTAATGGCATCTGATAATATTTCAGGAAAAGTCAAACTAAATAATAAATACAGAGCTCAATAACCACAAAGACCAACATATATAAACATAAAAGAGTACAACCCTTAATGCTCTGGCATCGCTCTTGTGCAGGGCTTGATTGTAAAAAAACGCAAGAGTAAAAACTCGGCCTTGTCACACAAGGAATTTACGAGGGCACACAACACAAGTAAAGTGGGCATTACACAGAAAATTGAACATCCACCACATACAATATGGGGCCACGACAAGAGACTGGAAACGTGGGACCAACAAAGAAGAGGAACAGTCGCATATATCAAACACTGCCAGAAAACGAAAACTAAAACCTGCAAAAAATTGGTTTTCGATCCATTATCATGTATGAAAGAACAGGAGCCTAAAGCATTATCATCAAGTGTGCTCAACCCCAACAACCTCGAGGAGTCCCTTTTGACACAAAATTTGTTAAAAAAGCCCTCAAAGAAAACCACATCTCAAAACGAGTTCCAAGAGAGACAAGGCTCAACTAATATTTCAAAAAATTACACAAAAAGCCGATGGGCTTCCGGAAAAGCAAGCGTCCAAAAACCACCAAAAATATGTGCCTATAGAGGGGTTCTAGCTCAAAAAGCTCAAAAGCCTTGAAAACTTTGAAAGAACTTCTTACTGCAATGAGACAATTCACCTTCCGTTCCGAGCTCAAACAGCCACCATCTTAAATATTTCTTCAAGATACTAATTATAGCACCAATAAAAAAACAGTATCGAGGAAACACCCATTTTAGATGGACCTTGATATTTGGCTCGGAGATGGTACCTCTAAATCTAATTGAAACCTAACAACTTAATTGTGTAAAAATAATTCAAAGGCCAAATAGAATAAGAAACATTCAAAGGCCTGAATAAAGCCCCAACCCAACTGCAAATGCTGGATATAGCTTTCCCCAATAAGACTCTTAAGCAATAATAAAGGAACAGCAATCTTTTTCTGCCACCAAAAGAAAAACTGTTGCGTGCAGGAACTGGCAACTGAACTAAAAAATATCCTTTGAAACAAAAATGCATAATGTATAATAGACCAAAAAACATACAGATTTTGATTTTCTGGAAGAAACATCTGCACTGCAACTCACATCTTTTGCAAGATCTTTATCTCTAGATTCTCTGAAGCAAACAAAATTAAAAATTAAAACAAAAGCAACGATGCCTCCATGTTAATTCAATAAAAGGAGCAATTCTGCAATGCAGTTCAGCATCATGAATTATGATGACAAGAATTTCCTCAACCCTTAAAAATTAGTTTTTTTAAGAAACAGCAGGAAAGCATTAACTAACAAAGATCATGGAGCACTATTTATCAGATATCAGAACAGCTCACATAGGAAAAATAGAATTTTAAATTTAGAATCAAATCAAATAATAGAATAAAAACTCCTCCCAAACATAGGGCAAATCTGCATTCATCTCTTTTTTATAAGAGTTTTGTGAACTAGAAATACAACAGAAACATATAACATGGCATGGCACCCTACAAGGACAGGATTGGCAACAAATGAAGATCCAGCTTTTGTTTTTTTCCCCAAAAATAAGAGAACAATTTGAGAATATGTTATAGACAATAAAAGAAAACTTATAATGAACTATTAAATACCTTTCCGCGTGTTTCTCAATTTCACGATCACGCTTCCTCCTGAGATCAGCCTTCCGAGCCTCAAATTCCTCTCTACTCATTACTGGAGGTACAGGCCTTGAACCTATACTGAAATCCCTGAATATCCCATGAAGAACCATATCAGATGGTTGAATCACCACAATTCAACAAATAAACATCAAATCTAACAATATCTGGTATTGTACAGCAATACTTAGAATCAAATGAATGTATGCATAATTATAAAGATATGATGATTATGCAATGTAGAATTAAATACACTTGCATCATTATGTATGGACGTTGCAAACCTTGGAGGAGGTATTCCTGGCATCATGTATCCCTGTCCCCCAAAAGGATCTTGTGGTAACATCCCAGCTCCAAAGGGAAGCGCAAATGGGTCTTGTGCTAAACCCATGTAAGGCATAGTATTACCATAAGGTGCCATGTAGCCATCCATTCCCCACTGCATTCCGCCCCAGTATGGGTTATATGGTGGAGGACCAATGGGCATCCCAAAACCTTCAGGAGCAAGATCCTGAGGCATTCTCCACTGCATGTCTGCAGCATCATGGTATCACACATTATAAAATTCACTTAATATAAGATAATGAAGAAGTAACACAGTTTCGCATTTCTTGCCTAAGTATTTATTATTTTAATAACTCAACTTCATAACCAGTAATATTCCTAACATTTGAATATTGCATTGCGACCATTACGTGATCCATAAAATGCAAAAATGGATACTGTACCAACAAAATTCAATTCTAACATACAAAGTTGCTTTAAGGCTAAAATGTGGCCCATAATCTTTTTTTTTTAAATAGAAAAAGAAAAAGGAATGGACAATAAACCCCCATATCTCATGTTATATTCTATCATGTGAAGATTGAAAGTAGTTCAACATTGCATAATTATTTTAAAGTATAAAAATCCCAGAAATTGATTAATTTCACTAATTACAAAGATATTGATAACTTTTGCAATCTACATAGAGAATCTCTTGATGCCACAACAGGGGGAAATTTAAGTCCCCAATGGGCAACAAACAACAGAATGCACAATGCTGATATTTCCGAAAATTGTAAAATCAGTATTCTACGGAATATGTAAATCAACAGAATCACAATAAATTAAAATTATATTCTTCAGTATATATGTATTCAATTGTCTTTAAACAAATTGATTGAATAGCTACATAGAAGAGAACAAAATACTCACCATTAGGGGCACGCACTTTCTTCTTCTTCTTTTTCTTTCCTGCATAGAAACAAGAATTATAAGGATAAATATGCAGAAATACTTGAACAAAATAGTTTTAAAACCTACAATTCCTAAAGACACCAGACAATTTTTCCCATTGGAAATAAAAAACACCAGACGGCAAATTTAGATTCATTTAGGATGAACCTCATTTCTTTCTTTCCGATTAGTCTTTGAGTGCTAATCTGCTTTAAGGTCTCACAGAAAATATGGCTGTAAGACCCAATCAGCTATAAGCAAATCACCCACCATTAAATATCCTTCATGGCAGTTTTTGAAATTTCAGTAATAGATAGGTGCTATCCCTGATATATGTCTACTTGTTCATTGTTCATAGGGTTTCACAGCCAATATTGGCTGTAAGATCTGGCTGTAAAACCTTACAGCTAATATTTTCTTTACATGTTTTAGGAAATCAAAAGAGTTAAATAACAAAATACAAACAGCCAAGGTTCATATTATCGTATCTCAGTTTCATCTCGGACGGTTGAAAATAAGAGATCTCGCAGAGATTTGGAAGAATATTCAGAGAGATTCGAAAGAATTCTCGGAGATGGACGTGTTGACATGTAATAGCTTTAGAAAACACACACATTTATTGATGAAATAAAAATAATTATTATTCATTTTAACTAGCATAATACCTTAAATTACGCTTCCATAAAAATGATTTTATGTATAAATGAATAGAAACAGACCAGAAATATATCTATAAAAAATTAAAATCTATTTGAAACAGATTAAAATAAAAACTAAATTAGGATTAGAACAAAATCACCAAATTTAAAAATACTAAGCATAAAATATACAAAGCATATTTGATCTGCATTAAATAAATGTAAAAATACTAAGCATATTTAATCTTTTATTAAATAAAATTATAAGAAAAACTATAATATCATGCACTATAACTAATATTTATAATTAGCACCGCCCTCGGTTGTCGCTGTCCACCCTCCCCCAACTGTCACTCTCCACACATCCTGCCTACCCCTGGGTCACTGGATTCTCACAGACATTTTCTCATGAAAATCCGGGATTTCACAGGATTATCTCAAATTTCGGACGAGATTCTAGCGAGATGGGCAATTTCCCATCTCTGCCGGAGAGTTGTCTTGGGACCCTTCCAAGACCAAGATTTTGCCAAGACTACGGCGAAATCCAGTGAGATAGAAAACCTTGGAAACAGCTAAAACAAAAGCATTAAAATCAGAGTTTAGTCACCTGGCTCCCCAGCAGGAAGCTTTTGTTGAACTTCCTCTTCAGCTACTGGGGCACTCCCTTGAGAAGTTTGTTCTTTCACACTAAGAGACCCTAATGTTGCTTCAGAAGCATCAGGTAATTTAGTAGCTCTACTCCTCTCCACAGACAGCTGAGGGGCACTAACAGCTGCCTTTCCTTCAGACACAGGTTCCTTCATACTTCCACCTTCAGACTGAGGGGGAAGAATCTGGCCCTCCTTGGCGGTGGCAGAAAGAGAGGGAGAAGGCACCTTGGGCAGTGAAAACCTAGCAGACTCCATGTCTGAAAAAGGAATTGGACATTATTTCTGATTATGAAGCTAATTACAGCAAATGAATCACCTTCTACTAGAAACAAACCTTGAACTTGTAAGCTACCCCCATTTTCTCCACTGCTGGTAGTTGATTCCAAAATACGACTAATAGTTTCTCTGAGGGTTTTATTAGGAAGAAGATCATCAGCCAGTATGTTTGTTGCCCCACATACACACATAAACCGTGAGATTATATAATCTCTTATACCTGTAAATATTTACAGCATACTTCTCAATTTCAAGAAGGGGAAAACTGAAGAATGAAACTCCACAACAATTATGCACAAACAAGTTTATCACTTATTACTTGCTGCATAAAAGAATGACTTTTCAAACAACAAATGATGATACAATAAATAAATTTGTGAAAAAATGTCATACACCAGATTCCCTGACCCAATTCAGTACAAGGTGGGAGACATACAGATTGCACTCATCAGTCACTACTCTCACTTAGGCTCTAAGAAAGAAGGCCTTTACACTTACTGAGAAGGTGAGATTCCTCCTTGTACTAATCACATTTTAAGGAATAGATGTCACACAAACATCCATAGAAAACTGTTACGGTAACATGTGGCCCAGTAAAAACGATCGCAACCTAAAGATGTACAAGGTTTTGTAATATAACAACCAAGATACTTTTATTTGTAAGATAAGGATCCCAAAAACCTTACATTTATCACAAAAACTCTTAAAACAACACTTGCTAGTGAGTACAGCATCCTTCATAACTTCCTTGCACAATGGGCAGTGCAATTCTGGAGGAAGATCCCCAACCGGTTTAGTAGATGGTATGCCCTCAATTTCTTTCTCAAAAGCAGCTCTAAACAATAGAGAACGACTTCAATCAGCCACCTCTTCTTCATTTCCACATTAAAATTACTAGACAATAAAGAAAGGACAACGCAGGTAAGTCATATAAATAGAACAAACTTACTCATTTGGCTTAAGCACAGCAACTGCACCACTAGGCAAAGCATAAGATCCTTCCGGGGTAGCCATCAACATGGATTTTGGAATTCCAGTAGGTGGCTTGACCCTCCTAAGATCATAGTTAGGATCACCATTGGTTGGGCAATGTTGTATGAAGTGCCCTGAAAATTTTCTCACCTATTAAGCAATCTCATCCTCTTCTAAACTAAAAGAACAATAGAAAAGACTAAAAATAGAAACCACCAGTGGACTAAACTATTTGTACCTGGTACTTTACATCTGTAACAAATGTAGCCTTGAGGAGGTGTCTTTTTATCAGGTCCAGCACCACGGCCTTCCATGGTTATACAAAAAATACAAAAAAATTTAGACCAAGCCATCATTTTTTTCTCATGTTCTCAGAACTTGTTCAAAGCATTCCCATGTCAACAAGCAGGAAAAATAAAATCAGTATTGCTTGTTGCTCTAAGAACTCCTCCAAAGATAAAAGCAAACTCAAAACCCGGTCAGAACAACCAAACAACCACTGGCTTTTTAGTAATTAAATGAAAAAATTATTTCATAACTGCAGATCATTACCAAAACCACGACTTGTCATCATCCTGCCACCTGAACCTCTTCCAAAGCCTCTACCAGAACCAAATTCTTGTGTTTGCCTGAACAGTTGATTCGTTTAGTGTTAATAATAATATTAAACAGATGAAAAAGACAACAACAACTCCTTTTTCAGTAAAATGTACAAAACCCACTGCGGGATTTCACCTTTGCCAGTCCAGGGCTGAAGTGTCAATTAATGCCTTTATCTTGCTGTCCTCATCAGCTCTACTAGAAGGAGGAGCAGCAGCCCGCAGTTGACTGCTTGATTGCTGAGGTAACATATCTGGAATTGCGTACAGGTCATTCCCAAATTCATCCCATTCTGCTTCTTCAGACTGTAATGATGAGCATCGTTTAAAAAACATTGTATCTACTATTACAACATTACAGAAGTTGACAACAAAAAATGTCAAGACAGTAACTTACTGCTCTAACAAAAGATGATTCGGCAACAGGTAAATTAGTCTTTATCATCTCAGTTTCTTCAAGCTGATTATTATTTTCTTTCATTTTCGGCCTGCAAGTAAAGTAGGTACTCCTATTTCAGATTAACAAACACAGACCAGAGTATCAAATTAACTCAAACCTTCCTCCGTCGGTAAAAGGTAAAACTTTGAAATATGTATAACTTGAGAAACAATGTATAGCTGTATGATACTCCAGGGAACTGTACCAAGCAAATAAAAATACAAAAGGTGAGAAACAATACTCATTTGGTTCTGTAACAATTGGCTTGCGAGGTCGTCCAGGAATTCGTCGGACTAAAACAGAAGTATTTTTGGAATCAACATTGCTTCATCAGCATATTCTGTAAGCGAGCATTGAATAACAAACAAGACCATGAAAACAATATCACAGTACAACCATTGGAGTGACCTTGATCCTAGAAGATAATGGAAAAAGCACTTAAGCAGTAAAATGAATTTCTTTTCCGACTTTAAAGTTCTATGGCGGTACAACCGACCTTTAGTTATTACTAGTTAAGTTGTTGTAGTTCAAGCAAAATTCAATTAGATAAAACATAAGCATATACTTCCCATTTCGTTACATTGAGCTCTAATGATAATGAAAATGAAAAGCCATGGATTACATGATGGAAAAATAGTAAGTAACAGGGAAAGAACAGGACCTTCATTAGTCTGGGCGTTGGAGACCATGAGATCAAAGTCAGTACCTCTGCCCAAATGCTTGGACTCAAATATTTTTTCTTTCAAGTGCCCAACCGATATGAAATGCCCATCAATTGGAACAGAGTCGAAATCTTTTGCGCTTTTGAACTTAAAATACACGGCCATTTTTACCTTCTCCTACCACTCAATTCTTTTTTAACCTTTCGTAATCTTTTTTGATTCTTTTATATAGATAAGTATACTAATGATGTGGCAAAAAAGCAAATACTAAGTGGAAGAGAAATTGCCTTACAAGGATCGGTTAGAGCAGTCTCAAGAACGACTCAAAATACTCAAAATAGAGCAGCCAAAATTAATGCAAAAGAACATAAAAACTAGATGAATAACATTTACAATATATATTTTTCTGCTTCTTTTCTTTCCGCCTCTTCTCTGTTTAATTCTTCAGGTTCTTCCACCTTTTTCAACCCCAAAGAAAGAACCTTTTTGGATCCCAACAAAGGGCAAAAGATCAATAGCTCTGAATCTGCAATCAATCGATCGATTAATCGAACAATCTAGAAGCGAGCGGTTCTGAAACACCAAGTTGGAAACTTTATTTTTGCTTCCAACAAAAGCCAAAGACCAGCAACTCCGATTCCGAATCGGCAATCGACAACCACAACCGCTACAAAAGAGAGGCGCCAATCGAGCAAAATCGAGCGGCTCCGAAATCCGAAACCCTAGAAGAACCGAAACGAGCGCGACGGCATGCGGAACGGCCGATCGTAGGCTAGGGCATGAATCCGACAGAAATTCGTAAGAAGACGACGAACAGCCGCAGCGGCGGTAGCCAAAAACCCGTAGATCGGAGCGTGGAGGACAAGATCGAGAAGCGCAGCTGCCCTGGAGTCGGATCGGCGGGCCGATCGGGGAAGAACGGTGGCGGTCGATCCCGCCGACGAGGAGTTGGATGGCCGACGACGGCGGGGGCGGGGATAGGGGCGGCGGCGACGACAGCGATTGGAGGAGATGATGGCGGCGACGAAAATTGGGGCAAATGGCTGTGGTTGAGGATTAAGCTTGATATCGAAAGGGTAAGAGCGGATTATGCGGGTAAACGGGTCTACGCGCCACGCGTCCACGCGTCTGTCTACTAGCCATAAAATTTTTTCCCTCTGGCCGGGCCACGGCCTCACAAACTAATACCAATAGCTCTGCACTGCTCTCGCGCAGAAATCGAAGCTTGGTTGAGCGAGCTTTCAACGAAGTAAGTAGTAGTTCAATAATTAATTATATATATTAATATTTAATATTTAATTGTAAAATTTTTCCAATAATTTTTATTTTTGATAATTTTAAATTGATTTTAGCGTGCAAGATATTATTAAATATATTTAAAAAATTCTGTTTAAAATTAAATATTCCTTAGTATTTGCATTTCAAAATACTTTATATTTACTTATGTATTATTAATTAAATTAAAATATATTACATATTAAAAATAATAAAAAATTAATGTACAACTTTAACTAATTACATAACATTTTAAGTATAATTTTAATTACATAACATTTAAAATTTTTTTGGGATATTATGTTTCACCTTAACGAAGTTCTTTCATTGTAATTCATTTTCTCTTGACATACCGTTATCCAACCAATATGGTCCTGAGTTTGCTTTTGATACCACCTATAATGACCCAACCCAAAATTTTGCAAATTAATTAGTATAGTTATTTTTTCAAAAGTGATTAATCAAATTGAAAATCTTAAACACGTCTCTCTTAATATATTAGATCTTACCCTGATAAATATTCAATGTAAGACTAACTTGAATTTTTGGTAGATATTACATTTCATCTACTTTAAGGAAATTTCGCCTTTAGAATTCTTTTTCATGACATACCACCGCCCATCCATCATGTTCTCGGGTTCACTATAATGCTGTTTGCAAAGGCCCGACCTAATTAGTACAAACTAATAAACTTATTCACCTTTTCAAAAGTTATTAATTAAGTTGAAGATTTTAAGTACATCCTTATTAATATATTGAATCTTACTCTGGTAAGTATTGAATATGAAACTAATTTAACTTTTTTTTCGAGGGAGGAGGGTGGATATTACATATATGAAAGAGAAAAATTTCTTGAGGAAGAGTTAGGAATGGTTTCATGTACCTAATTTTAATATGGGTCGTCCGATTGTAAGGACAACCCAAATTTGATGATTATATATAAAAAAGCACATCCTACTTTGTCACCAATGATCAGATTCGACCAAACATGATCAGGCTTGCCACTGCTGTCCAAACCTGGTTGGCGATGGCCAAGTCCAACCGACCATGACCGGATCTAGCTGTCAACTCTTTCAAAAAGAAATTGTCGCCTGACCAGGCCCAGTTGCAACTACCCAAAGGCAGCTAAGTCCAACCACATGCGACCATATCTAGTTGGCCTCTATTGGATGCAGCCGCACAACCAAATGTGGCTACACAACCAAATCTGGTTGCACGACTGCATCTAGCCGACACCATATTTGGCTGCACTCATAGCCTTGTCGCCTATAGTCAGTTGCTGCTGATAGTGGGGATGGAGGAGAAGGGTAGGGTTTTTTTAAAAAAATGAATAAATCTAGAATTAGATCATGTCATCTATGCATATTTTAAGTTTAGTTCATGATGTTTTAATGAATAGCCTTCTTTTCTATGTTCTATTTTCCATTGTTGATTAGTTTAGAGAGGAGGTTTCTCTCTACGATGGCGTGCATTTTACTATTCGATTTTGATGCACCGATTGTTTTATTTCTTTGCTTTAATCGTTCTTGATAATTAATTACAATTAGTATTACTTAAAATTATTATTAATTTGTTATGTTGTTGTACGATATTAAATATTAGAGTTAATCATGATCTATATGAGTATGTTAATTGTTATAATTAATTAATTAGTAAATCATATCTTAAATTATTTATACGACTATTTATATCTAAATTAAATTATTAAAAATAACATCTTTCATTAATCAAGGAAGTAATATGTATATATATAATCATTATCAGTTAAAGATTAATTAATTATTGTTATTATTCCAAGTTATTAATTAATTAAAGTTGAGTATTTTAATAATCGATCAATTAAGGTTTGTAATATGGGTTATCAAAATTTTGATAGCTTTAAGTGTTAGACTATAATAGCATGCTTAAAATAAATAAAGTTCGAACATTTCGTGAGCAATTAATTTAAAATAAATTTACAACTGCAATCCTTAAATTATGATGACATAAATTATTTTAAATAATTTAATGGAATGGGTAAATAAGTATTTATTTAATTAATAAAGTAGGTGGGAAGTTTATTTAGAATTTGATTAACAATATGATAGCCAATCGATGTGACCTTAGGAACTTGTAAGATTATTATGATTAGTATACAATTATTATCAAATTTTAGCAGTTATTAAATTAATTTATATCGAGTTGTGGAGATATAGTTTGATTAGTTGTTATTTTATGGAGTGGATAATTATACATTATTCTTTTCTGATCAAGAAAACTCATTATGAGCATTTTAGTTCTAAGTATTTGAATTGTAACTTAAATTGTTGAAATTAAATAATGATGTGGACGTGGATAATTAACTACCTCATTGATTTTTGATATAATCTTCATAAATGTTAAGCTTTACTATTTCAAGGGTTTCATGGGCTGCTTTGTCAAGTTTTAGGCATGACATTGCATGCATTCAATTAGTATAAAATTATACTTATTTTATCATATCAAATTAGGATCATCAGTCGCGGTTACGAGTTCACTTGCGAACTATCGAGGTCTGTATAACTATTTGAAATGTTGTATATTCCTTTTAGCAGCCTTGGTTAGCCTAAGCCTAGATTCGACCAGCATGCACCAAGCGCAATCGGGGTTAAAGAATTAACTCAGTGCTGACACGGGGCCGCACCTTTAAAATTATTTGAAAGATAAAATACTTGCCCCCATGCCGAAAGGTGACAGGTGACAGGGTGCAGTGGAGTAAGACAACTCATTATGCACTTGTGATACCGAGAGGGTGAGTCAATAGCAAATATCGGTAACTACAAGCTGTATGACCACGTAGCGTGGGTACGCATACATGAGATTGTAGCTGGATGAGGTGGCCACCCCTCCCGACATAATTAGAACTCAGCATAGGCTCATAATCACTAAAAGACTTAATAAATAATGATGGGAATATATTAACTTATTTTATTTAATTATGCGACTTAGTGGTTTTACCACTAACGAGGTTTTGTGACCACAGGTAAGCAGCTTCAGACTAATGCTTAAGAGTGTGATTGGTAGTTCTTTTACCAACCCAGGTTGGAGGAATTGATGAATCAATTGGACTTCCTCTTTATATTATTTGAGTTATAAATGTGACTATGAGAAACACTTTAGAGGCTGTGGGACTTTGTGTTTGCGTAGTTAATTTATCTTATGTATCGTTGCATGTTATCATTAATATAACATGATTTATTTTATGATTAGTAAATTCTTAGAATTATTTGTTCATGTTATGATTCATGTATTTGAATTTTATTTTTACATCCTTTATATTTTTAGGTAACCCCCTGCCAGCTAAGGTGGGTCATTACAAGTGATATCAGTGCCTCGTTTCCCACTAGCTCACAATTTATAACTCAAATACCTTGTTGAAAAGTCTAATATTTATCTTTTCTCAATGTTTTGTGTTGTTAATCAATGAATTTTTCCCTAATAAACCCATGTCACAATTGAAAAACATATTAGTGAACCATAACGGGAAAATTTTTTTGACGTTTCAGATGGCAGGCACACGTAACAGATCAAGCCGATCTACTCAGTCAAGTTTGAACACGAAAAATGTATTGGCCCAGATCCTGACGGCCAAACAATGATTGACAAAAGCTTCAACAAATACTAACTTTGTTGTTCATAATATTGTCCAGTGGTTACCGAGAGTGGTAGTTGGAAATGGAGCCTTGAACTCAGCAGCAAGTCCCAGCATAACCCCAGACGATGGTCAGTGGGAGTGCCCAAGGGCGGGCTGGTTTAGTGGACTTAGGCGAGCGAGGTGAGCTTCCAAACCCAGTGACACCGATGGTCCGACAAGTGGTACTGCCAGTTGTTGAAGATAGTGATCGCTATACCGTGGAAAAGTTTAGGAAGAATGAAGCTGAAGTGTTTGTTGGAGGGACTGATCCAATGAAGGCTGAGAGATGGATAGACATCACAGAAAAAACTTTTAGGGCTTTGTTTGTGCCCCACCACCATTGAGTGAGATTGGCAACTTGCATGCTTCAGGAGGAAGCATTTATTGGTGGAAATCCATGGAGAAAACCATATTTCATTGACGTGAGATCTCTTCCATCACGTGGGAGGAATTTGTGGCAACCTTTAAGGGGCAGTACTTTCTAGGAGTCCGTTGTTCAGAAGAAAGCGTTGGAGGTTTTCCAACGTAGTACAGGGGGAGGACTTCAGTCTGGAGTATGCTAAGAAATTTTTACAGTTGGAGCATTTTGCACCAGGGATTCTGGCAACTAAAAAGACTAGAGCTGAAAATTTTTTTGGGGATTGAAGCCAGGATTGAGGAGTAAGATTGCAACGATGCCAAGGAGAATGATAATAGAGGTGATCGACTTGGCTAATACTCGGGAGTTGGTGTTCGAATACGATCGTGCACAAAAGCAAGGGAAGGTTACTTTGCAGCACAAGAATGCCAACCCTCTTACTAACCAAAAGAGGCCAACAGGACAGCAGAGCCACCAAGGTAACATAGAGGGGAACCTTAAAAGAAGCGTGAGGATACCCAGCTAAGATGATGCCCCCTAATTGCAACAAGATGCATTCAAGGTGATACAGGGAGCCCCGTTGGTGCTACAAATATGGGAGGACGGGACACTTGCAGATGGAGTGTTGTCAACCTCCGAAGCAACCACAGGAGTAGCCTGAGAAGGGTAAGGCATTAGCTCCTATTTGCTACCCGACACCTGCACAATCGGTAGATAAGGGGAAGGCGAAGCTCTATGTGGTTGAAGTTGAGGATGCTCAGGAGGGTGATAGCACTGTTCAAGGTAAAATTCTAATCCAAGGAGTCATTGTGGATGTTTATTTGATTCAGGGTGTACACATTCATTCATTCATTTCATCTCGATTAGTTAAGAGTTTAGGACTCTAGGCATCTCTACTATCCAAGTCCTATAGAGTCACTACTGCAATGGGAGACAGTGAAGTCACAACGTTGGGAGTGACTAACCTATCCTTAGATATACAAGGAAAACCCTATGTGTGGAACTTTATCATGTATGGGGTAAAAGGGTATGATATACTATTAGGAATGGACTGGTTGTCTGCATACCAAGCTTTTCTTGACTGTAAGGGGAAGAGAGTGGTGAGAAAACCTTGTAATTGTGAGATGGGGTCATTTTCCAAGAGTCATTGCTTGGTTCATCTTCTTGTATCGTGTCGATCAGTGAGGCAATCAAGTTATTTGGTGAGGGTTGTAAAGCCTTTATGGTTAACTTTGTTGTAAAGCCTTTATGGCTAACTTAGTAAAACCTTTATCATGTCCATGATTCTTGTGGTAGTAGAGTTTCCTGATGTATTTCCATACGAACTTCCAGGGTTACCTCCTAAGCGCGCCGTGGAGTTTGTCATTAACCTAGCACTTAGAGTAACACCAATTATTAAAGCACTATACCGCATGGCTCCAACAGGACTCAAAGAGTTAACGAGTAAACTAGAAGAGTTGTTGCAGGTAGGTTTCATCCGGCCAAGTACTTCACCCTGGGGAGCCTTTGTTCTTTTTATTATGAAGAAGGATGGATCTCTTCGACTATGTATTGACTACTGCCAACTCAATCACGTGACAGTAAAAAATCGGTACCCCTTACTGAGGATTGATGACCTGTTTGATCAGCTAAAAACAGATAGAGTATTTTTTTAAAATAGTCTTGTGGTCTGGTTATCACCAACTGTGAGTAAAGGAGCCAGACATACAAAAGACAGCTTTCTGAACTCATTGTGGACATTATGACTTCCTGGTTATGCCCTTTGATCTAACAAATGCACCACCGGCCTTTATGTCACTCATGAACGCGATATTCTACACATACTTGGACAAGTTTATTATTGTGTTTGTGGACAACATTCTAGTCTATTAAAATAATGAGGAAGAGCATGTGAAGCACTTGTCCATTGCTCTTCAAGTTCTAAGAGAGAATCAACTATTCGCCAAGCTCTCAAAGCATGACTTCTGGTTGAAGGAGATAAACTTCCCCAGTCATATTATCTCAAAGGTCGGAGTTGCAGTGGATCCATCCAAAGTGAAAACGGTCACTGATTAGCCACAACCTAAGTCAATCACCGACATTAGAAGTTTTCTTGGTTTAGCGGGTTACTATAGGAAATTTATTAAAGATTTCTCCTTAATAGCATCGCCAATGACTAAGCTCACAAGGAAGGGAGTCAAGTTCGAATGGAGTAGCAAGTGTGAGGAGAGTTTCCAATCTCTGAAGAAGAGTCTAAACATTGCACCAATCTTGATCCTACCAAATGGAAATGAAGGATTCGTAATCTTTAGTGATGCATTTCTGTTAAGTTTAGGATACGTCCTTATGCAAAGAGACAAAGTGGTGGCTTATGCTTCTCGTCAATTGAAGATTCACAAACAAAATTATGCAACTAATGACTTGGAATTGCCGGCAGTTATTTTTGCCCTAAAGATTTGGAGACACTACTTGTATGGAGCCCAGTTTGAAATCTTCATTGAATACAAGAGTTTGAAGTATATCTTCACCCAGAATGACTTTAACCTTCGATAGAGGCGGTGGATAGAATATTTGAAGGACTACGACTTCCAACTCTTATACCACCCAGGGAAGGCGATTGTTGTAGCAAACACGTTGAGTTGGAAAGGCAAGGTGGACAAGGTTTAGCAACTAGCTAGACTTTGGGCTATGTCGGCAGAAGTGGTGGCTATCAACCCTATGGAGCAACTAACAGGGTTACTGGCAAATTTGGTTATTTCTAATGAATTGGTTGATCATGTTAAGATAGCACAAATGGATGATGAGGAACTAAATGAAATGATGGGCAAGATTTCTGACATTATAGCTTATTCCAATAGTGTGATTAGATTTAGAGGTAGGTTGTGTGTACCCAAGGATGATGCACTGAGGCAGAATATCCTGGAGGAGGCTCATCACTCAAAGCTCTCGATACACCCTGGAGTTACTAAAATATATCAGGATATAAAGTGAACCTACAGGTGGATTAGAATGAAGATGGATGTTGTGAATTTTGTCTCCAAGTGTCAGACTTGACAACAGATCAAAGCCCAACATCAACTACCCGGTGGACTATTGCAACCTTTAGAAATACCTACTTGGAAATGAAAGTGTGTCACTTGCAATTTTATTGCAAAACTCCCAAGGACTCAGAAGAAGCATGACTCCGTATGGGTTGTTGTGGACTGACTAACTAAGGCAACTCACTTTATCCCCATGAAATCAATGAGGACGACGGAATACCTAATAGGATTGTGTGTCGATAACATTGTGAAGTTGCATGGGATTCCAAAGGAGATAATCTCTGACCGAGATCCCCTATTCACTTCACATTTATAGGAAGCTTTTCAAAAAGCCATGGGGACCCAAATCAAGTTGAGTACAATATACAATTCCCAAACTGATGTTCAGAGTGAGAGGACTATTCAAGCATTGGAAGATTTGGTAAGAGCTTGCATCCTTGATTGGGGAGGAGATTGGGAGCAATACTTAGCATTAGCAGAATTCACATACAATAATTCTTACCATGCTAGTATTGGGATGACACTATTTGAAGCCTTATATGGTAGGTCTTGTAGGTCTCCATCGTGCTGGCTGGAGTATACAGAAACAGTTATAGTTGGGAGATGGTGAGAGAAGCAATTGAAAATGTCAAACTCATTCAACAAAGGTTTAAAGTAGCTCAGGATCAACATAAGAGTTATGCTGATACTGGAAGGAGACACCTAGAGTTCCAAGTTGGAGAGTTTGTGTACCTAAAGACATCTCCTACGAAGGGGGTAATTAGATTTAGAACATCAGGGAAGTTGAAGCCAGAATTCATAGGACTGTTCCCAAGCCTTAATTGAGTTGGAACTTGTGCATTTAGATTAGCATTGCCACCAAGCTTAATTGGAGTGCACAATGTTTTCCATGTGTCAATGCTGAAGAAATATGTACGAGATGAAGGATACATAATTACAAATTTTGAAGACTTAGAGTTACAATCAGATTTAACCTATGAGGAAAGGCCAATTCACATCCTAGCATGCGAAACAAAGACAATCCGGAATAAGAAAATTCCCTTGGTAAAAGTGTTGTGGAGGAACCAGGGGTCAGAAGAAGCAACATGGGAGACTGAGCAAGAAATGTCAAAGAAATATCCTAGCCTATTTGTGGATTAAGGTTCTTGTAATTTGTACTAGCATGATTGTATGTCATGTACAAGTCTAACTATACTAGATAATTAGTTAACAAATTAGTCTATCCCTATCAATAATAAGGAATTAATTAATCATAATCGTTCGTTCTTTTAGCCGTTATAATATATTCGGGGGTGAAAATTCCTAAGTTGAGGAGATTGTAAAAGCTAGGTCTAAAGTTTTAAAAGATTATATATATATATATAATATATATATATATATATTTGTTAGAGATAAGTAGGTACGTGGATAGTTAGTTGAGATTGTAAAACCCAGATTTTAGTTCACTTAAGAACCGAATTAGAAATGTTACGATCGAGTCGAGTCATGTTTAAAGTTATAGGTTGGTACGACTCGATTGATGAAATTTATCAAACAACCTTTTTCGTGTCATGAGAATGGAAGAAATTGTTAAATATGCATCAAACACATCAAATATAAACAAAAAAATAAAGTAAATAATTGCGCTGAGCTCAAGTGTGTGAAAGATTTATTTGTCCTCCTACCAAAGTTAACTCAAGATTTGCAAAACCTACATATATTATATGAAAAATATCAGTAACGAATGTTACCGGTCCGAAAAATAACTAATACAATCTGGCAAATAAGTATTTCATTAGCCACGAAAACTTATGAAACTTCAAGATTGCCTCATATTGGGCGGTAGCAATTGCTGGCTCGCATGCACAATTCATAATCATATTCATACATACATATAACAATTATGCCCTCACACCTTCCATATCACCCGCCACGGTACTCGAGTGGCAAAAGGAACACTTAAGTTAGTGCCACAAATTCAGGAAATATGCTGCATTATGCTGTACCATCATACACTGCACTACCTCATGGTTTGAAAGAGTACTAGTGTGGCCCATGCATATCTCCCTACAGACCTGTGGCCCGAGCTCCAAGCGCATCTGCACATCTATGGTGAGCTCAGACTCAGAAACCTACATCGAAACCCACTACTAACTAAAATACTAATATCTCTATATGATGCATGCTCGTGGTGTGTGCTCATATCATCAATACATCATAATAAAAAAACCTATACTAAATAAACATACCGCTAAACACACAACACGTAAATTGAGACATAATAAAGAAAATAACTAATAACAAATAATAAATAAATAAATACATACAATCATGAATAAATAGATATATAATAAATACACAAAAACAATCAATACTCTAATCATAAAATAATAATATCATATACTATAGACGTAAATGGCTAAACACGAGTAAATATTATATATATTCATGTTAAATAGATAAATACATAATCATTCTATAAATAAATAAAATTATTGAATATTTATTAATCATGAATAATAATAATAATATCATAAGCATCATGACATAATACGCACTTAAATACAATTAAATGATAACATACACGCAACAAACTAGTGTGTGTGTTGTATATATATATATATATATATATATACAATTTAGTAAATAATAAGATACTAATATTAATAAGTAAATATAATAATAATAATAACAAATAATCATGTAAACATACATCATATATAATAAACATATAAATAAAAATAAATAAATAACAATGAATAAATAAATAAATAAATAAAAAATTACTTATAACATCAAAATATGCTAAATTATGTGGATATGCATATAAACTAATATAAGGGTTTTCGAATTACCGAAAATAATTTGAAAAATGAATGAAATGAGGCTTAAATGGCAAACCGAGTCGACCCGTACGAGTCGAGTAGAGTTGACTCAATCGAGTCAATAAACAGTGTTGGCAAGGTGTGTAGAGACGGACTCAGGCGTGACCACAAACACAAACAGTACTCGAATAATCAGATGTGGTTGTAGGCAGGCGAACAACGAGCTGGGCAAATGGGTCAGGTGGAGGGTCGCCAATTCCCATCGTCAAAAAATGCCGACAGCGGCCCGACAAAGGCTGTTGTTGGTCACATTCGAAAGAGGGAGGATGGGGAACGTCATGGTGATGGCAAACTGAGGAGTCTGGCCGCTGGTCGGTTAGGAAGCAATGGTATTGCCGCCTGGTGTGGCGACGTCGTTGGCGATGATCGCGGCTACGGCGGAGGTCAGTGTCTGTCTCAAACAGAAGATCTCGGCAGGAGAAAGCTATTGGGGTGGTTTGATCGGCTGGAGGTGGCTCACCGGCGCCAGAAAAGACCTAAACGGTGGCGGCAATGATGATGAATAGTGGTCAAAACCTCGGTCGCCAACGGTCACTTTGGCGGCACCGTTGGTGAAAGTGGGTGCGGGCCGATAGCTAGGCGCAAGGTGGTCACGACTGTACCGATCTGGTGGCCGGAGGAGGACCGGAGTCTAGCCAGCATGGAGCCGAAGTGGCGACTACGGTAAAGGTGTAAAAGTTTGAAAATCATGTAATATTCCGGAAAGATATTTGGGTGAAGATAGGGTTAAGTGGATGACCCAAATATTGACACGTGGCAAAATCGTAACTCGGATAACTCGTTGCCTAGCAGGGCCCACTTATGGATATATACAATATACATATGGACGGAAAGTTTGGATCGAGACAGTCCATAGTTGAAACAGACTCGAGTCCTAAAAGTGATTTTATAGGTGGGAATCGAGGCAAGAAGGTTAAATAGTCCTCGAACCCTAAACTCAATCAAGATAGGCCCACATGGGCACAATCTAGTGATCTGAAAGTCCTATCCTGCATGCAAATGAAATACCCAGAAAATCCCAAACGGATACTAAATGCTGTAGTGGCATATATCTAGGCCTAAAATCCTGGCTAACTCTCAAAAACCATATATATATACTTCGCATATATATTGATAACCCATGCTGTACTGTATCATAACTGAAACTATAATATGCATGTCGGGTATACTCAACCTCCATAACATGCTCATATGGCCATCTTGGCCTCATACTCATATTCATAAAATTATTTTGGATTGAGCTCGCTCGAATCGATTCGAGACTGCCCTAATTGGACAAAACTAAAATTAGGTAAAACCTTAAGCCGAAACTGGGGTTTTACAACTTCTCCTCCTTATAAAAAATTTGTTTGCGGAATTTCTTACATCAACTGTGATCGAAGGACTCAACTAAAGATGCCATCTTGATGACAAGCTGGTAGCTCTCCCTCGAAAGCTAGCTACACATGGTCCAAACGTACAAACATGAAGTTAGATCTCTGAATGTTGACAAAGCTTACTAGCTCCTTACTAATCTGGCTGGACAGAATACACATGCTCTAATCATCTAGCAAAACATGCCATAAATGCTAGAGTCATTTGTCTGCATTGACCATACATGCTAGAATCGTCTCTATGGACGAAGCATGCATTCTCGAATCGTCTCACCGGACTGACTCCTAGGGCCACTGCAAACTATGGAGACTAAAATGCAATGACCTCGGTGGGAAAAACCTAAGCTCACCCCTAAGGATCTACTGGCTAGTCGAGCAGGTACTCTAAAGTACTGCGAGGTACTAGTCTAGTTTACATTTGGAAAAGCTATCTCGGTGTAAGATATGTGGCCTAACATCTACACATGTCTCCCTGATCCTCATCAATGCGATAGGTAAACTATGTGTACCCTCAGGGCACTCTACTCTAGGTCCTACGGCTATACCAGGGTGTCATGCGAGTCCTGCTAGCATATGGTGAACTCTAGTACCATGTAAAGGTATATTCTAATGAGTTCTATAGTTTACTGTCGCCGGTCTAGGTCAAACACTCAAGTTTCTCTGGAAAAGGAATTGAACTACCCACCAGGTCCTAGCTAACTCGACTCGAGTCAAATATCTCACTCCGTTTCATGATGGGACAAGGATAGCTCCTATAACTCTACTGCGTACTATAACTTTCGTAACTATCTATACAACCACTAACTAGTACTGAAGAGGGCTCTCTATTGTGGAATGGCGGCGAGAATACCTGTACATGTACAACGTGTCTTAAAGAGTATGAAAACATACTCTGCATGGAACTGTAGGATCTGCATCTGGTTTGTGACATGTGTGCTAGTCAATGTCTGTTCATCTCAACCATCTAGTAAACTAATGGTAGGACTAGCATATCTAGATAGATGAATGTGAAAATATTCAGGTGAAAGCTTGGCTTTGTCTGACATATCTGGTCACATGGAAAGAGACTGGATCTCTCCTAGAAAATTAGTCACACTGCTCCAGGGCTCTAATTGGGAGGTGTCTCATGCTCACATAGTTTGACATCATGTCTCTATCTGTGGTGATATAAGGATCTCGATCTGAGTTACATAGGGGTGATAAAACTTTGTATAGGATACTAGGTGGCTCAAATATATGGGTAGGTCCATGGACATATCTCTAAGATCATCATGATTGGACTCCACCATAGGTGGCCAGCCTATAGAACAACCAATCAACGATGAGTCTAAGAGACGGCTTCTAAGTGGCTCTAATTCAATCAACTAACAGTAGGCATGTCTTTCTCGATATCGTATTAGTGACGCACTTCTAAATGGATGGGGTTCAAATGACCCAAAGAACCACTATCTCTCCTCAAGTCTACGGGGACTCATAGTGAGGTTGACACATGTCTCATCCTCTCTTCAGTGGTGTGTGATATCCGTCCCGTATAGATTTGTAGCACTAATCTTGACTCATATGACTACTACCGTTGTGGTAGACTCTCAAGCAAAGCTGTTAGTTAAGATGTGCATTCACTGGTGTCCCTCTATCTAGTCAACATGATCCGGTCTAACTGAAGTCCTTGTCTATGTCGCTCCCAAGCTTGGGTGAAGTTGTCTCCTCCAAACTAGTCTGCTATCGGCTACCTGCAATATAAGTCCTAACCAGTACTACGAAGGTACCTCTTATACTCAGGGCAAAGGCTAAATCCTATATCTTCAGGTAAGGACCTAATTGTGCTAATGAAGCACAAGAAAAAACACGGTCTCCCTAAAGGACACTCCCTCACTAAACCTATCATCTATGCCAATATTTTAATACGAGTCGAACTACTTTCGTTGGTTGAGGTCAAACTACATGTTTGACCATTTGTGTGATCATCTAAGTTGTATACCCTAGCTATAACTTATACATATGGTGTCATGTTGACTACACAATTTGACCACTATGACCATCCCCATCTGGAGGTCATACTACCTTGTTCTCTGATCCTGTCCATATGCATCCATATAAGAGTGTCACAAACACTACAACGACCCGCCCGTTCTGAGCCACTAGCCAAGTGTTACTATACGAAACTAAGTGTTTTGTAAATTAATTTACTATTAATTTTCAATCATTTTAAATATACTATAAGCTCGGAATAATTTAAGCCCATGAACCAAACCAAAATCGGACTGCCATGCAAACAATCTCGAGGAAAGAATAGTCTAATAATAGAGTCCTCCAACTGTTCTCGACTCTACCCATCCTTCCATGCTCATACCTGTGGAGGCAATTTCGTATTAGTGATATAACCACTAAACCGCATAATTAAATGAAACAAGTCAATATAATCTTTATTATTATTTCTGGAGACTTTTAGTAGTTACGAGCCTATGCTGAGCTCTAATTATGCTGGGAGGGGTGGCTACCCCATCCAACTACAATCCCATGCATGCGCACACACGCAACGTGGCCCACGGCCTGTAGTTACCAATATTTGCCGTTGACTCACCCTCTCGTTATCACAAGTGCATAATGAGCCGTCTTGCGCCATTGTGCCCTATCACCCCTTTCGGCATAGGGGCAAATATTTAATCTTTCAAGGGGTGCTGCCCTATGTCGGATTGAGTCAATTCATTGACCCCGGTTGTGCTCGGTGCATGGTGGTTGGATATGAACTCCAGTCGACCAAAACTCCCACATAGTAATTTTTTAAAGGATGCGGTCCCGTGTGGGACTGAGTCAATTCCTTGACCACAGTTGCACTCGGTGCATGGTGGTTGAATCTGGGCTCAGGCTGACCAGGGCTGCCATAAGGGAAAACACAAGATTTCAAATAATTATACGGACCTGGATAGTTCGTAAGTAAACCCACAATCGTGACCGACGATCCTAATCTGAATGAGAAAGTAAAATTATACATAATTATAATTTTATTCGAGTAGAAATGCATGCAACCAAATGACTTAAATGTATCATTATTAAAATTCGAAAACATAACGCATGCAACATTCAACAATATTAAATATTAAATTCTCAACATTTATTCAACAATATTAAATATTAAATTCTCAACAATATTAAATATTAAAGTCTAGTGAGATAATTAATTATTCATGTAATATAATCGTTTAAGTCATACTTTACATTTTAAATTAATTATTTAAATCATAATTCATAGTTCACTAATGATAAAATAATTATTAACTTATAAACAAGTATTTAATTACTATTATTAGTATATTTTCCTTTGAAATGATAATTACTTAACCATGATCTTGACAATTTAGTTTACGATTTTAATTTTTAATCACTATGATTATTAATAGCAATTTAGTGAGTATTAGACACTTAATTCAATAAATAAAAGCTTGGGTATACCTATAATAATTTTATTAATTTTTTTATAAATTCTAAATATTTAACTTGCAATTAATTAAGTTGTTCTATTGAATTGTTTAAAATGATTTGTATTATCCTAATTCAATGATAATACTAATTTAAATTATTTTAAATTGTTCAACTCAATAAAAACTCGAACTTTATTTATTTTTCCTAAACTATTTAGGTTCAACGTTTGTGATCAGCGCTCTATTATAGTTTAATAGCCCATTTCTCTACCTTATTAACTCGTTATTAAAATAATGAACTTTATCTGTCTAATATTAAATTTAATATGGTAAAGGTGAAATCTTTATTTCATTAATCACTTATAACCGTCCAATTTAGATTTATAATTTATAGTACACTGATTAATTATCAACAGTTTATTATTACCGTAATTTTATTACTCATGGCGATTTCGTACCATAATTAATTAGCTTAGTAATTGTAACCCATAATAATTAAAATAATAATAATAACACAAGTTATATTATAATGCTTGCCATTTGGTTGTTTAGTTACTTAGGCAGATATAAGCTTTGCCATTCCTATTTCCACGTCAAGCCTTTGAGGATTTATTACGAGTTAGTATTATTCTTGACTCGAGCAGGTGTCGAGTCAAGTTTTATTTATGAGTTTGCCACTGGAGGGATTCTTCTTCCCTGCCGACCCTTCTCTTCTCCAAACCTTATCTTGGCACAAAACTAGATCACAACCTCCATGCACACAAGCCTCAAGATAACCACTTTCTTGCACCTTGCTACAATTCAAAGGTTCTGCTACCTCAGGCCAGCATCAAACCAGGAAAGATCGGCCACAACTGGACAACAAAGGGAATAGGGTCATCCTCCCACGACGGAACGTTCACCGCCATGATTCCCGGTGAGGAGGTTGTCAGCAGTGGACTGTGCTAGTGGCAGGACTAGGTCTTCTAGGCTTGAAATCAAACTTCTCTAATGGAACCCTGGATGGAGCTTGTTGATGAAGAACAACCAGCGTCTTTTCACCCTCTGAAGCTTCCATTACAGTGCCTGTTTGCAAAGGAACGCCACCACCTTCGTCACTCCTTGAAACTCCACCCACTAACCGGAGCAATTCCACCACCCATCGAAAATGAGGGACAAGGCGAGCCAACCCTTTGACCCAACAACCAGAGGGACCGTCAAGGGTGTGAGGGGATGCCTTGCAAATTTTGCCTACAATCGCCCATCTTGCCAAAATTTAGAACTCGTCGGCCATGGAAGGGATTTCAGTCATATACAATTCAATTTAGTTTTTCTTGTTGATTTAAAACTTTAATTCCCATAATTATCAAACTTATTATCATTAAAGATTTAGGTAACAATTAACAACAATTCCTATCATCGCTACAACCAACGACGATCCTCCAACAGAGAAGAGAAACAACACAACACAAAGCCGCAAGGATTCAAAGCCATAACAATTTTTATCAACTATCATTCATCTATACCTTTAAAATATGCATAAATGGAAACTAAGAATAGGGAGATAAGGAGGATACCGAAACAAGGAGGATGCTCACTCTGGCAAGGAAGAGGTGAAGAAGAAGTAGTGACGGCTAGGGTATGGGAAAACACCCCAACATGAGAATTTAACCAGGTAGAGACACTACCCAACTCCCTTAAAATATCCCACTCTCAACAAAAAAATTCTCCAACCTTCTATCCTTCCCAGACTGACTCAAAGATTTTTAAACAACGTAATCAGTCATAATTATATTATACATTGTACCAATATGCTAAAGGTCATGATTAATTAATTTATAATATTGATTTTTTTGTAAGAATTAATTTAATTAAATAATATTTATGGTTCGTTTTTAAGATTTACAAAACCTAAATAAAATAGCCTTATTATTATTATTATTTTTGGGGTTTTACAATCTCCCCAACTTGGGAATTTTTGTCCTAAAAAATATAATAGGGTCATAAGAAGCAAAATCAGGGTTTTACAATCTCCCCAGCTTGGGAATCTTTTGCCCTCAAAAATATAATGGAAAAAAATGGGTTTTTTTAAGCATTGTCACTTATATGCATAGTTAAAGTCGTGCACACTGTCTCATTACATTGTTATCCATATCGTACAGGTATCCCATACCACCCATACTACCTAGATAACACCTCTGATTGTAAAGGCGTCCCATATATGCTCATTGGCTAAGTGTCACGTGCACCTAACATGACACAATAGTGGCACACCATCGCATACTGGTGTTATGCTGTAATTAACCTAACCTAGAATGTCCTTTAACTCAATAGTAGCTTGTTAATATGCTAAAGATATATCTCCATAAATCAATTATCTACATGATACCTCAGAATCTCATATCTTTCTAAAGGTTCCCTTTTAATTTTCCTTTTACTTACAACTTGTTCCAGATCTAGAAGTCGTCACTTGAATCCCCACTTGGGAAATTACTTAATAGTTATCCAAATTTTTGTATCATCTAATGGTCAATTTTTTTTTTAGTGACTTACAAATTATTTGTACAACCGTACTGACAACATTTTTTTTTGTTTTTTAGGAAGAAATATCTTGAACTATGTAATATCATTGTTACCCCAACCTCTCAACTTGGCACTTTTAACTCTTTGCCTAGTCTAATCTTGTCTTTAGCATTCATTTCCAAACCTCGAGCAATCTCTAGGTTTTTAGGACATCATTGTATCGACAACAACTGAATTAGATGCTCCTCTAGTCTCTACACCGTTAGGAAGTTGTCAAAGGTAATTTATTTATTTATTTTTAATATTAACTCTCATTGTTGACGTTCACCTGCAACCCGTTTTGTATACACCCATAATTACTTACCATCTAAAACAATAAAAATAAATTCTATAAAAGAAGTTTACCCTTGGGACAATGAACTCTTAGACTTTCAACAAGGCAATAATTGATTTGCATAGTTACATGGGAAACACAACTCTGATACCACCTGTAACGACCCGCCCGTTCTAAGCCATGAGCCAAGTGTTACTATATGAAACTAAGTGTCTCATAAATTAAATTTACTATTAATTGTCAAGATTTAAAAAAAACCATGACATTAAATATAATATAATAAATGCTCAGAATAATCTAAGCCCATGAATTGAACCAAAATCCCATTGTCATGCAAACAATCTAGAAAAAACCTATATTCCAATAACAGAGTCCTCCAGCTGTCCTGACTCTACTCATCCTTCCATGCTCATACCTACAGAGGTAATTCCACGTTAGTGATAAAACCACTAAGCCACATAATTAAATGAAACAAATCAATATAATCCCTAATATCATTTGTCGAGACTTTTAGTAGTTATGGGCCTATGATGAGCTCCAATTATGCCGGGAAGGGTGGCCACCCCATCCAGCTACAATCTCATGCATGCACACATAAGCTACGTGGTCCACGACCTGTAGTTACTGATATTTGTCATTGACTTACCCTCTCGGTATCACAAGTGCATAATGAGCTGTCTTGCGCCACTACGCCTTGTCACCCCTTTCGGTATGAGGGCAAGTATTTAATATTTCAGCTGGTGCTATCCTTTGTCGACTTGAGTTCCTATCCGACCACCATGCGTTGAGCGCAACCGGGGTCAATGAATTGACTCAATTCCACACAGGGCAGTACCCCTTGAAAGATTAAATACCTACCCCATGCCGAAAGGGGAGACAGGGCGCAGTGCCGCAAGACGGCTCATTATGCACTTGTGATACCGAGAGGGTGAGTCAATGGAAAATATCGACAACTATAGACCGTGGGCCACGTAGCATGTGTGCGCATGCATGGGATTGTAGCTGGATGGGGTGGCCATCCCTCCCGGCATAATTGAAGCTCATCATAGGCTCATAACTACTAAAAGTCTAGACAAATGATAATAGGGATTATATTGACTTGTTTCATTTAATTATGCGGCTTAGTGGTTCTATCACTAACGCGGAATTGCCTCTGCAGGTATGAGCATGGAAGGATAGGTAGAGTCAGGACAGTTGGAGGACTCTGTTATTGGACTATTATGTTTTTTCTAGATTGTTTGCATGGCAGTGGGATTTTGGTTCGATTCATGGGCTTAGATTATTCAGAGCATTTATTATATTATATTTTATGTCATTGATTTTTTAAATCTTGACAATTAATAGAAAATTTAATTTATGACACACTTAGTTTCATATAGTAACACTTAGCTCATGGCTCGGAGTGGGTGAGTCGTTACAAACACAATCTTGCAATACACATCTGACCTAAGGATGTCAGGTCAAGGCAATGGTATGCAAGATAGCTAGTGAAGTCAATCATGTGCCATTACACCTTTCCTCTATCTAGTTGATGTTATCATAGCTATTTCTTATCCTCAATCTCTAAGTCAACTTTGTTGTCAATGCTGTGGCATGCGGTCTTTGGGCAAAGCTAAGAAAATCCTCTAGTAGTTGTCCTCATGTAGGGTGAGGTAACTACTTGGCCCTTACTTCCACAATAACTGCTCCACTCAGTCAGCAATAGTGCGATAGATGGGCGATGATTGTGCATCATGGACACTAATAGTGCACATTTGGTTGGTGGAAGTGCATCACGATCGGTGGTTGGGCAACTCGGACGGGTGTTGTGCATCTCGGACGATGGTTGTACTACTGGGATGGTGGTTGTGCTATCCAAGTGATGCAGATCTAATCCTGATTATGTACGTCATGGACTCATTACTGTCTCTAGCATATTTATCTCCATGTAGCTATCTTCCCAGAGGTAGTTGCTATCAGCTTGGCTCAAGTTATCCAACCATGCGTGTCTAATTTGGAGGGGTCTTGATTATAGTGGTGACACGTACAATGGTGATCCAATGCTAAGCCTACACATATCTCCTGAAATCTTGGGTGATTGTTCCTATAAACACTAACTAGTTCTCAATAGCCATCACTGATCTGGCCCTAGCATATTGAGTGGCATCCGGTCTACTGTCTAAATCCTCGATCAAAGGTAATCTTGCTCATTCTCAATGTGTTCATGCCTCTATCTGTTAAAGAGTGGCCAATAATACTGTTAAGATAGACATACACCAGAGGAACAGGGGGAGGCGGTGAAGTGTCGATGGGAATGTAGATCCACCTCGCTACTCATCCTCATCCACTGTTATCTCCTTGAAGTGGTCCATCTCAAGTCATCTATCCAAACTGTCATTTGTGCTCCAAGTACGTCAGTGGCTCCGCTATCATAACCACATCCTTCATCCACAATGATTTGTCTGAGGGTCTAAGTTCTCCAAGGTAGAACTTGGACCATGCGTAATGGATCTATTTAAGGCACTCAGTGGTCCATGTTCATATGTCACGTAACTATGTGAATATATTCATACTTCAAGCTCCCTGCTTATGTTATCTCTTATAACTCTGTCTTACAATATACACCATGTCCCAAGGAAGGACTGATGTGGTGACATGCGAAAGATGGGCAAGTGCTTTAGTGTGTTAACCAAATTCTAGGTACTCCCGGTCACCATCCAACTCAACCTGTGTTAACTTAAAATGTGGACACTATTAGTCATCCAAATCTCTAGCACATAAAAAGACAAGGCGTGTCTCGCACTTTATCATGACATCGTGTGAGATCCATGTTGGCATCTACTGAAATCATAATCTCATATCCATCTCATAGCTCCTCTATTCACACAGAAACATGAATTGCTTAGGTTTGACTGAGCAAAAATCTGAAACACTCAGAAAATACAAAAGAATTACCTGTAGACTTGGCTAAGGACAACTTCACACACTTGGCTCAAAACAAAAGTCTTCCATCTCAATCGACCAAGACATGGCTCTAATACCAATTTGTAACACCCCGATTTCGGTTCACTTAAGAACCGAATCAGAAATGTTACGATTAAGTCGAGTCATGTTTAAAGTTATTGGTTGGTATGACTCAATCTATGAAATAAATCGAGCAACCTTCTTGGTGTCATGAGAATGAAAACCATTGTTAAATATGCATCAAACACATCAAATATAAACAAAAACAATAAAGTAAATAACTGTGTTGAGCTCAAGTGTATGTAGTGTTTATTTGTCCTCCTACCAAAGTCGACTCAAGATTTGTAAAATCTACATATATTATCTGAAAAACATTAGTAACGAGTGTTACTGGTCTGGCAAATGAGTATTCCATTACCCACAAAAACTTATGAAACTTCAAGATTGCCTCACACTGGGTGGTAAGCAAATATACTTAAACAATTGTCAGCTCGCATGCACGGCTCATAATCATATTCATACATACATACAAGGCTTATGCCCTCACACCTTCCATATCACCCGCTACAGTACTCAAGTGGCAAAAGGAACAGTTAAGTTAGTGCTACAAATTCCAGAAATGTGCTGCATTATGTAGTACCATCATACACTGCACTACCTCATGGTTTGAAGGAGTACTAGTGCGGCCCATACATATCTCCGTACCACTCAATATCTTATTCATGAAATTCGTAAAAATACGTGTACTTATATAATAGGCTTAGGGAAGTGGCTTGTAGCTTACATTTCTGGAGCTTAAGTTTAAAAAGCAACAATTGATCTCATCCTTATAACTTTATTAAACATGTGTAGAAAATACAACTAAATGGCCAACATAGAATGGATGCAATAAAACGCTACCGATGCCATCCTAAGTATAAAACACAATTAAACTCGACACACAAGGAGTCAAGCAAAGAGGGAGAGTCTTACGGACCTGTGGTGCAAGCTCCAAGTGCATTTGCACATCTACGACGAGCTCAGACTTCGAAACCTACATCGGAACAATACTAACAAACCTATAACTAAACATGTGGCACTCAAATCGAGACATAATAATAATAAATAATAAATAAATAAACAAAAAAATGCATTCATAGGTAATTAGATAAATAATAAGTGCATAAACATGAACAATGCTCTAATCATAAAATAATAATATAATTATACTACATAAATATATAGGTAAACATGAGTAAATATCAACATATACTTGTGTTAGTAAACATATATATATATATATATATACACACACACACACACACACAATTTAGTACATATAATATGACTAATATTCATAAGTAAATATAATGTTAATAATAACAAATAATCATATAAACATTCATCATATATGATAAACATATAAATAAAAATAAATAAATAATAATGAATAAATAAATAAGTAAATAATTTAATAAAACAATAAATAAAGAAAAATCATCATAACATCCAATCATGCGAAATCATGTGAATATATGCATCTAAACAAATGTAAAGATTCTTGAATTATCAAAAACGGTCGAGAAATAGCTGAAAACCGGACCGAATCAAGTTGAACTAGACCAAACCGAAAGGGTTGAACCTACCCGGTATGTGTTAACTGGAAAATGGGCTGGGTTGGCTAGGGTTATGAGCACGAACATGGACATGGACTGGCGGACTCGGGCATGACTAGGTGGACACGGTCGGGGGCCGATGGACACGGCGCGAACACGAGCGAAACACCGGTAAGCGGGCCTAACCGGGGGTGGCGATGCCCGTTGCCGGAATACGCCCACGGCGGTGTAGTGGAGGCTGTCATTGGTCACGATTGAAAGAGGGGAGGATGGGGATCACGATGGTGGTGGCAGTCGGCATAGTCTGCCTGTCCGCTGGCCAGAAAATGGCAGGGAAAGGGGCAGATTGTTGCCGGGTGCGACGTCATTGCCAGCAGTGATTGCTACCATGGCGAATGTTGGTGTCAGTCCCAAACTATAGATCTCGGCAAAGGGAAGCTGTTGGGGTGGTCGACTTCACCGGAGGAACCTTGTCGGCGCTGAAACACGGCCCAAACGGGTGGCGGTAGCAGCGAAATTGTCATGAAAAATGTTGTCGCCGGTGGCAACTGCGGCAACGCTGATGGCGATCTTAGGTACGGATTGATAGCCGACCGTGAGGCGATCATGGGGGTGCCTGTCCGGTGGCTGGGGGTGAGCCGAAGTGGCGGAGGCGTAATATTGGAAAATTTCAAAATCATGGAAACTATGAAAATTATCCAATGAAGATAAAGCTAAGTGGACGACTCAGATCTTGCCATGTGGCCCAATCTGAATATCCGAAAACTCGTGGCCTAGTAGGGCCCATCTATGGGTACATGCACTATAAATATGGATGGAAAGCTTGGATCAAGACCGTCCAATGTTCAAACTGACTCGAATCATAAAATTGACTCTAAAGGCGGGAATCGAGGCAAGAAAGTTAAATGGTCCTCAAACCCTAAACTAAATCAAGCTAGGCCCATAGGGGCACAATCGAATGATCTAAAAATTTTTATGCAACATGCAAATGAAATACCCAGAAAATCCCAAATGGATGCTAAACGCTGCAAAGGCATCGCTCTAGGCCTAAAATCTTGGATAACTCATAAAAATCATATGTATACCTCATGTATACACTGATAACTCACGCTCTAGCATATCATAACCGAAACAATCATATGCATGTCAGGTGTACTCAACCTCTATAACATGATCATACGGCCATCTAGGCTTCACACTCATATTCTTAAAAATACTTTTTGGCTCAAGCTCACTTTAACTGGCTTGAGATTAGTTTGAACCGGCTAACTACAAGCGGTAAAACCCTAAGCTGAAACTGGGGTATTACATAACACCTCGATTTCGGTTCACTCAAGAACCAAATAAGAAATGTTGTGATCAAGTCGAATCATGTTTAAAGTTGTTTGTCTGTACGACTCAATCGATAAAATAGATCGAAACAACCTTATTTGTGTCATGAGAATGGAAGACACCGTTAAATATACATCAAAACACATCGAACATATATAAAAGTAAGAAAGTAAATAACTGTGTTGAGCTCAAGTGTGTGTAGTATTTATCTGTCCTCCCACCAAAGTCGACTCAAGATTGCACGACCTATATATATTATATGAAAATGTCAGTAACGAATGTTACTGGTCCAAAAATAACTAATACAAATTAGCAAATGGCATTCCGTTACCCACAAAACCTTATGAAACTTCAAGATTGCCTCACACTGGGCTGTAAGCAAATATACTTAAGCAAATGTCGTCTTGCATGCACGGCTAATGTTCTTATTCATACATACAATGCTTTTGCCCTCACATCTTCCATATTTCACCAGTCACGGTATTTGAGTGGCAAAAGGAACAGTTGAGTTTGTACCACAAATTTCAAAAATGTGCTGCATTACATAGTACCCTTATACACCGTACTGCCTCAGGGTTTGAAAGAGTACTAGTGCAATCCATACATATCTCTGTACTGCTCATTCTCTTATTCGTGAAATCCGTAAAAATGTGTGTACTTATATAATATGCTTAGGGAAGAAACTTGCATCATACATTTTTGGAGCTCAAACTCAACTTGAATTGTTCAAAGTTCGTTTGAAATCGGCTCAAGATCGAACGAGTTTTGAACATATATGCTCGAAATTGACTCAAACACTTATTATGTTGTTCGAGCTCAACTTGTATGTAACACCCCGATTTCAGTTCACTTAAGAATCGAATCAGAAATGGTGCGATCGAGTCAAGTCATATTTAAAGTTGTTGGTTGTTAAGACTTGATCGATAAAATAGATCGAAACAACCCGTTTGGTGTCATGAAAATGGAAGACATCGTCAAATACGCGTCAAAACACATCAAATATAAGTAAAAGTAAGAACAAAAATAAATCCACAGAGCTCAAGTGTGTTTAGCATATCTCTATCATTCCACCAAAGTTGACTCAGGATTTGCAAGACCTACATATATTATATGAAAAACATCAATAACGAAAAATAACTAATACAATTTGGCAAATGAGTATTCCTTTACCCACGAAAGCTTATGAAACATCAGAATTTGCCACACACTGAGCAGTAAGCAAACATACTTAAACAAGTGTTGGCTCACATGCACGACTCATAATCATATCATACATACAACCTTTATGCCCTCACACCTTCCATATCGCCCACCACAGTACTCGAGTGGCAAAAGGAGCAGTTAAGTTACTGCCACAAATTTTAGAAATATGCTACATTACACAATACCGTCATATACCGCACTACCTCAGAGTTTGAAGGAGTACTAGTGCAATCCATACATATCTCTGTACCACTCAATCTCTTGTACGTGAAATCCATATCAATGCGCGTGCTTATATAATAGGCTTGGGGAAGTGGCTTGTATCATAAATCTCTGGAGCTTAAGTTTGAAAACCAACAAGCGATCTCATCCTTGTAGTTTTATTAAACATCCGTAGAAAACACAGCTAAATAGCTCGACATAGAGGGATGAAATAAAACACTACCGATGTAGTCCTACGTATAAAACATGATTAACCTCGACACACAAGGAGAGAAGCAGAGAGGAGAGTCATACGAACCTATGGTCCAAGCTCCAAGCGTATCTGCACATCTACGGTGAGCTCAGACTCTGAGACCTATATCAGAACCCACTACTAAGTAAAATACTAATATCTCTATACGATGCATGTGTGTGGTGTGTGCTCATATCATCAATACATCCTACAAAAAAACGTGCTAACAATGCTGCAACTAAACACCTAACACGCAAATCAAGACATAATAATAATAAATAATTAATTAAATACACACATAGATAATTAGTTAAATAAGAAATACATGAACATAAATAATACTCAAATCAATATAATAATAATATAATTATACTATATAAATACATGGTTAAACACGAGTGAATATCATATATACTTGTGTTAGTAAACATATAAATAATTAAATAAACAAATAATAAATAATTAAATAAATCAATAGATAAATAAGTAAATAAATGACTAATATTAATTAATTATGAACAATATTAATATAAATATTAAATATACGAACATAAGCCAAAAATGTATAAATAATAACACGAGTAAGGAATAATTAATAATAATCAATTAATTAAATAAAATAAGATAAAGATGAACAAAAATAATATCTATGAATATTTACATTATCAATAACAATAATTGGTCACATAATCATTCATCATAGCCAACATATATATAAATAATAAGAAATTAATAATCATGAATAAATAAATAAAATAATTAATTAATAAAGAAAAATACTCATAAAATCCAAACATGCTAAACAATGTGAATATGCATCTTGGGCTTTGGAATTACCAAAAATGATCAAGAAACGGCCGAAAATGGGCTAAAATTGAGATGAACCAAACCGAACCGAATGTCTGAACCAACTTGGTATGTGGTTAACTGAAAAATGGTCTGGCTTGGCTAGGTATACTTGAACTGGACGGGTGGACTCAGACATGGGCTGGCGGGTTGGTGAATAATAATCGGTAGGTGGACGTGGTCAGTGTCGGCGGCAAACCGTAGATCTTGGCGAGAAAGCTATCGAGGTGGTCAGCTTCAACGGAGGACACTCCCGGTGCCGGAAAATGGCCCAAACGGGTGGTGGCGGCAGTAGAGAAAACCAACAACAAAACGTCGTCACCAGTGGCAACTAAGGCGGCGCAAGTAGTGATTGTCGGTACCAACTAATAGCCGGCCGCAAGGTGGTCATGGTCATACCAATCCGGTGGCTGGGGGTGAGGCAGAGACTCGTCGGTGGCGAGTTGAAGTGGTGGTGGCATCGAGGTGAAAATCATGTAAAATCATGGGATGTCATTGGAAATCAAAGGGTGAAGATAAAGCTGAGTGGATGACTTAGATCTTGCCACATGGCATGAGCTAGATGTCTGACAACTTGTGGCCTAGTAGGGCCCACCAACATATGGACGGAAAGCTCGGATTGAGATCCTCCAAATTCCAAACTGACTCGAGTCCTCCAAATGATTCTATAAGCGGGAATCGAGGCAAGAAGGCTAATTGAGCCTCAAACCCTAAACTTGATCTTGTTGGGCCCACAGGGGCACAAAAAGTGATCCTAAATCCCTAAGATGTATGTAAATGAGACGCACTAAAAATTCCAAAAGGATACTAAAAGCTACAATGGCCTAATCTAGGCCTAAAATCTGGCTAACTCATAAGATTATGTATACCTTGTGTATACACTGATAACTCAATATGCGACCGAACTGAAACTTTCATACGCATGTCAGGCATACTCAGCCACCATAACATGCTCATATGGCCATCTGGGCCCCATACTCATATTTTGAAAATTAATCTAGCTCAAGCTCTCTCGAACTGACTCGATACTGACCCGAACAGGGCAAAACCAAAATCGGGTAAAACCCTAACCCAAAAATGGGGTTTTCTAGGCTGGGTCAATTGGGCGAGTCTAGACTGATGGACATGGACACAAGCTTGGACTGGCGAACTGGGGACTGGCTAGGCGGCATGAACATGGATAGACAGACGCAAACACGAGCAAACAGGCCAGACAAGGTGGCCGGTGCTCATCGCTGCAAAACGCTGATGGTGGCACAAGTGGAGTCATTGCCGATCAGGATCGACGGAGGGCGTCAAGGCGGAGGTACTAGTGGTGACGACCGGCAAAGTCCGGCCATCGGCTGTTTGGAAAACAGTGGGAAAGTGGCAGTATCGCCACTGCGTATGGCGACATTTTTGGCGGTTATTGCGGCAACGACGATGTCCATTAGTGGTCTCAAAAGATCGGCTGTCAAGTAAGGAAACTATCTGGGCTGACGGTTGGAGGTGTCTGGCTGGTGGTTGGCCAAAAAATGGCCGGAAATGATTGAACATGCCACTGGGCAAGTGCGAGTCATCAACGGTGATCGCGGCCATGGCGAAGGTCGATGTCAGTCTCAAATGGAAGATCTTGGCAAGATAAAGATGTGTGGGTGGCCGGATTAGTCGGAGGTGGCTCGCCAGAACCAGTAAACAGCTCAAGAGGTGGCGACGATGGTGGAAATTGGTTGTAAAAACTCCGTCCCAGTGGCAATTTTGGCAGTGCCGGTGGTCATGAGAGGTATGGTTAGAAAGACGACCGCAAGGCAGTCTTGGGGGTGCCGGACCAATGGTCGGGGGTGAGCAGGAGGCTCACCAACGGTGAGCCGAAGTGGCGACAGCGTTAAGTCTAAAACCTCAGCTTCGGGTTAGGGTTTTACCCAATTTTAGTTCTACCCGGTTCAGGTCAGTATCAAGTTGGTTCAAACAAGTTCAAGCGAGACCAATTTTTAGAATATGAGTATGGGGCATGGATGGCCATATGAGCATTTTATGGTGGTTGAGTATGATCGACATGCACATGATAGCTTCAGTTAGGCTACAACAGAACACAAGTTATCATTGTATACATGAGATATACAAATGATTTTGTTTATGAGTTAGCCAAGATTTTAGGCCTAGATCTCGGCCATTGCAGCATTTAGTATCCATTTGGGAATTTGAAGGTATCTCATTTACATGTAGCTTTAGGATTTTAGATTATCGAATTGCCCCCATGGGCCCAACTTGATTGAGCGGATTTTTCACCCGATTGAATTCAAAGTTCAAGGCCCGTTTAGCTTTCTTACCTCGATTCCTCTATATAGTAACTTTTAAGACTTAAGTCAGTTTTGCCTTTTGATGGTCTGGATTTGACTTTTCCGTCCATATGTATATTGCATATACCCATAGGTGCGCCCCACTAGGCCACAAGCTATAGGACATTCTGATCGTGCCACATGGCAAGATTTGAGCCATCCACGTCAGGCATGGTTTCACCATGTTATCTTTCCAGAGATTTTCAACAATTCTAGAATTTACACCCATAGCACCGTTGCCACTTTGGCTTGCCGCCGGTGAGTCTCTGCCTTGCCCTCAGCCATCGGACCAGCACCCCCGTGACCACCTTGCGGCCGGCTTTCCATTCATACCGCTCACGGCCACTGGTGTCACCGCAGTCACTCCCGGCGCAGAGTTTTTTTAGATGGTTTCCACCGCCACCGCCTCTGTTCGAGTTGTTTTCAGAAATTGACGAGCCACCCCTGGCTGATCTAACCACCCGCAAAACTTCATCATTCGGAGATCTGCATTTTGAGACCACCCACAACCACCGCCATGGTCACGATCGCCGCCGGCAATGCCACCACACCTGTTCCGATTTTGCCTTCTTTTTGGCGGTTTTCTGGTCAGCCAGTGGCCGGACTCCACCGATCAGCACCACCAGCACCTTTGCCTTGACACCCTCTATCGATCCTGTTTAGCGGTGACCCCAGCCTCACCGTTGTCGGTGTTTTTCAGCGACGAGCAACACCAGCCCTGTTCGGCCCGTTTTCTCCTGTTCGCGTCCGCCTGCCCACGTTCGTGTTCTCCTGGCCATGCCTGAGTCTGCCACTCTGAGTATGTGCCTGTGTCTGTGTCCATCAGTCTAGACCAGCCCAACCGACCCACCCAGTAGTTTATTTAACCCAAACCAAGTTGACTCGGCCCAACTCAGTTCGGTTCATCTCTATTGGCGCGGTTGAGTGATTTTTAGACTATTTTTGCCCATTCTTGCACTGTTTTCGGTAATTCAAGAACCCTTATATTAGTTTAAATGCATATTCACGTGATTTAGCATGTTTAGATGTTTTGATTATTTTTCTTTATTTATTATTTTATTTATTTATTATTATTCATTTCTTATCATTCATGTATTTATTGATTATAATGCATGTTTATATGATTATTTATTATTAATGATGATATATTTACTTATTAATATTAGTCTTATTTATGTTTACTAAATTATATTTATCTATTTATTTATCTAATTGTTTGTTCGCGTGTATATTATTATTTATTTGTATTTAATTATATATTCTTGTATTATATAACTGTGATATTATTATCATTCATGATCAATGAGTATTAACTATCTATTTATTGATTGATTTATTTATAATTATTATTTATTTAATTATTTAATTATTTACTAGCATGAGTAAACACGAGTATATGTTGATATTTATTTGTATTTAATCGTGTATTTATATAGTATAATTATATTATTATTTTATGATTAGAGTATTATTTATGTTCATATATTTATTATTTACCAAATTATCTATGAGTGTATTTATTTGTTTATTTATTTATTTGTTATTTATTATTATTATATTTTGATTTACGTGCCAGGTGTTTAGTTGTAGGTTTGCAAGCACTATTTTATTTATTAAGATGTATTGTATATAAGCACACACTACGAGCATGCATCATAAAGAGACATCGGTATTTTCCTTAGCAATGGGTTTCGATATAGGTTACGATATTTGAACTCGTCGTAGATGTATTGCTGCACTTGGAGCTTAAGATTATATTTATTTCATTTACCACATCCATATCTGATTTGAATCCGTATCTGATATTGATTGACTAAAATTATATAAATAAAATAAATTAGAGAAAAATTATCAAAAAAATATTTTAAATATTTTTAAAATATAATTTTATAAAATATCACCTATTTGGGTCCAATATATATTAGATCACCCTAAATTCTTATTCGATCTGAATATTTTTAGATATATTATATTTCTGGAAAGTTTGAACCCAAATGTGGTTCGAAACTGTTTCACAGTGGATATGAATGGGTCAGATTTGGACTATAATCATGAATATCACGAATATTGGATATCCAAACTCATACACAGTTTTACTTTTGTCTGGATAATCTTGGTTTCATTTTAATTATTTTATATGTCACATAGTTAATTATAAAAGTGTTAAAAATTTACTTGAATTACATGCCTACATATTTGTATAGTTTGACATTTTCTTTTTAATAAAATATTACATAGTGTTGAGAATCTAATTCGACCATAAATATAGTTCATATCCAAACGTAGATAGTATTATTAACATTGAGCTATCTAATCAAATAATATTACACAAGAAATTTATTTCAAATTAATATATAAAATACATAATAATAGACAAATTAATATAGACATAAATAGTCTGTAGTTCATAACCATGCAAAAGAAGTGCTGTACATTGTGTAAAAGGACCTATTATAATGTTGAAGTTATTTTTTTATAAAGTATGGATTATCAGTTTTGCTAGATCTCTTGGATCACTTAACTTTTTACTTTTATGTAGGGATGCTAATCGAGCGAGCTAGCTCGTGAGCATTTGACATTTGGCTTGGCTCAACTTGACTCGAACTCGATATTTAAATTCTCGACCTCAAACTCGACTCAAATTCGAATCCTTGAGTCAAGTTTGACTAAGGCAATGTTCAACTCGACTCGACTTAGTTATAACTCAAGCTTAACTCAAAATTGACTCATAACTCGACTTGATAATATAATATAATAAATATATATAATATCATTTGCCTACTCAAAATACATTTAAAATTGTAGATAAATCTTATTATTGATTATTAATACAAATTCTAAAAAATAATATTACTATAATAAAAGAACAAAAACAAATTTTAATTTACATGAGTCAGGTACATGTAGAAAATCTCTGCCACAACAATTTAATTGTTTATCATGGCTTAATTAAATAAAATCATAAGGTTAACAAATTATGCATGCTATGACTTAGATAAGAGATGGACCATCAAAAACATGGATAAGATAGCCAAAAGATTTATAGTCCATTAGCAAGATAAAAATACATATATAATAATATCATACCTATAATCGGGTTCCTACATGATTTGGCATCCATCAATAAGCTCATGTGTAAAACCCGTGACTCGAGTCAAAATTTTATATTAGTGAACCAGTCGATTCGACCGTCAAGTTGAGTCGAATTAGTTTCATGAATCGCATGTTGAGCCGAGGCCAGCCGTGAGTTATGAGTAATGAGGGTTAACTGTACCTAATTATATGATGACAACATCAAAAAGATGATGAGAAATGAGTTATCAGAGTATATGAAGTATGGAGTATGTTTTTTTATGTATTTGATCTTAAAATTATTTTTATGTCGAATAATGCATTAGGATGCGTTACAGGGCTGTTTGGGTGGGTTATTAGTTATACAATATGTCATTGTGCCGTTATGGTGTGTATTATATTTTATGGGATTTTTCTCTATTTTTTGGATTTTTTTAAGGATTTATTACGAGTTAGTTTTTTTGACTTGAGTGAGAGACAAATCACATTTTATTACAATATCGCCACCAACCCATTTCTTCCCCATGCCCCGCCCCCGATGCTTCTCATTCCCCCAAACCCTCGAAACTGCCCTCCTTCTCCGTCGTCAATGCCGCCTCTGGTCGCTGCACCACCACCAATCACCACCGCAACCGCGCCACCCTCCCATCTTCAATCCCGCTGCCGGTGACCATCACTACTGCCATCAAGTCGCCGCCTCCACCTCGTCGACCCTCCTGCGACCTGCCCCAACCTGAGTGGAGCCCAAGGCAACCCATCCCGGCCGGATCTTGTCACCCCACCACTGACCACCCTTGTTTTGCTCTTTTTCCAGTGAATCGCTGCCTCCGTTGTAAAACCCGTGACTCGAGTCAGAGTTTTACGGGAGTGAACCAGTCGGTTCAACGGTCGGTTCGAGTCGAGTCAGCTTCATGGACCGCGAGCTGAGTTGAGGCCAACTGTGAGTTATGAGCGATGAGGGTTATGTATGCTCAAGTGTACGATGATAATATCTAAAAGATGATGAAAAATGGATTATCAAGTATATGGAGGTATAAGTATTGATTGTTATTTTTATTTTATCGTAGAATAGTTTTAGGCCGAATAACGCATTAAGACGCATTGGATTATATTCGGGTGGGTTATTAGTTATAGAGCATGCCATTTGGATGTTGTTGTGTTTGTTTTATTTTATGGGATTTTCCCATATTTTTCTAGATTTTTTTAGAATTTATTACGAACAAATTATTATTTTGACTCGAGTAGGAATCGAGTCAATACTTAATTACGAAACTGCCACTAGAGTATATTTTCTCCATTCCCAACACCTTCTCCCTTCCAAAACCCTAGCCGTTGCCGCCCATTGTGCTCGTCGGCGCCGCCACCGGCGCCGATGTCGTACAGCCGCCGATCAACGCCGCCACGACCCACCCCGGCCACCGTCGCGCCGCCACGACGCAGTAATCGCCCCACAAGCCTCGACGCCCTCCCTCATCGATTCGCCGCCGTCCGGGCCACGCCGCCACCGCTGTGACCTCGACGACCACCCCCTCACCGTCGCCGACATTTCCCCCATCATCCCGACCGCCGTCGAGGCCGACCGCAGCCCGATCGGAGCAAGCCGCCGCCGCCACCCACTTTTGACGCCGCGGCTGACAGCGATTGCTGCCCCAGCTACCTTGTTTGACACCATCATTGGACCAAGCTCGTCGAGCTGGTGCCGATAGACCCCCTAATTGCCCCATTCCGAATCATCACCGGGAAACCGCCGGAATCCACCGGAAAACTGCCAACACTCGCCAGAAAACCGCCGGAACTGCCGAAAAACCACCGGAACAGCTGAAAAATTGGATTCGCGGGAAATTTGCCAGATCATCCATCGAACGCACCCGGTCCAATCTAATCGGACTTCAGATGCCGCTAGGTGCCAAATTCGAGTTTCGAGCCACGAAACGGAAACCCTAGCCGTCGCCGATTTTCGACGACGCGAGGTATAATTTATTTTAACTTAATTATTTGAAAGTATTGATTATTAGAATTGCATGCTAGGATTGGTGAATTGTGTGTTATAATAATATATATAAATGTAGATTTGATTAAGGATAAAATATGAAATTTGTTTGATTGAGTGGTGTTAAAAATGGAGGCTAAGAAACTAATTAGGGTAACTAGGTAATGATCGTGATCTAAAGCAAACTAGCCTAAATAGACTTGCTAGAATTGATATAGGTTGATGTGTGTTAATTGATGCGTGATTGTGTTGATTGTGTGTGCATGCTATAGGATGTGTGATTCATCATGCGGGCGTTAGTTTTTAGCTTGATTGTGTAGGTACGGTGTAGGAGCTTGCCGCCTAGGTGCATAGACCCGTTTGGAGCTTCTACCAGGTCCGTTTAGGACTCGTTCTCTGTTTTTATGCTACTCTATTGTGTATTTGATTTATCATGTGCAGGACGAGTTAAGTGGCGTTTTATCGGATCCCACTTAACTCGGGCCATTTAGCCAACGATTTTCCAGATTAATAACCCTCGAGGATGAGATCCCTCGAGTTTGTTTTCAAACGTCAGATCCAGGTCACGATGCCTTCGGGCCTATTGTATAAATCCCAACCTAGACCTATATATATATATATATATATATATATATATATATGTATAGTTTTTGCATTTTCAGTGAGAGATTGAATGAGGAAAATCCGACTACCGTGCTACGTGAGCGGGCACGTGTGAGTCGATAGTGGGCTCTTGTAACGACCCGCCATTTTTCACGATATTGTGGGCCTAACTGGCTAGGTGTTACTCAAAAGTAAAGTAATTATGTCAAACATTTTTTATAAATAATAACATATATAAAGATCCCACAGTCTTGGACCGTTTCCCAGCAGCCACACTTATTTCTCAATTAAATAAAAAAAGGAGTCCTCATATTTATTTTGCTCCATACTCTGGATGTCAATCACCTAATCTCGTATCTGCACACCTGCGGAGGCAATTCCGCGTTAGTGATTACAACACTAAGTAGTATAATAGATAAAACAAAACAAGTACATTCCACTATTTCCTTATGTTTATTTTAATATGCGGTGGAGCGATTCCGCTATACTCCAAAACAATGCGGAGGAGGTATCCGCTGTGATCCGCACACCCCGGCCGTAGCCTTTTTTGTGGGGAGGCTACCACTACCGTCTCCAGTGCCAGTGCCTCGCACACCCCGGCCGTAGCCTTTTTGTGGGGTAGCTATCACTGCACTCGGGTGATTGCTATGCCCCGTTTGTGGGGAAGCTCTCACTACCAATTCTAGTGCCAGTGCCTCGCACACCCCGGCCGTAGCCTTTTTATGGGGAGGCTATCACTGCACTCCAGTGCCAATGCCTTGCACACCCCGGCCGTAGCCTTTTTGTGGGGCGGCTATCACTGCACTCAGGTGATTGCTATGCCCCGTTTGTGGGGAAGCTCTCACTACCAATTCTAGTGCCAGTGCCTCACACACCCCGGCCGTAGCCTTTTTATGGGGCGGCTATCACTGCACTCCAGTGCCAGTGCCTCACACACCCCGGCCATAGCCTTTTTATGGGGCGGCTATCACTGCACTCCAGTGCGATGGAGGAATCGCTGTGCCTCACTCACCCCGGCCGTAGCCTTTTTATGGGGTGGCTATCACTACTCCAAAACAATGTCGATGCATTACAAAATTCACGCACATAACACGACCCAGTGTCGGACTGAGTCAATTCATTGACCCCGGTTGCACTCGGTGCATGGTAGTCGAATCTGGGCTCAGGCCGACCTAGGCTACCAACAAGGAAAATATGATGTTCTACCTATTATACGTACCTGATTTGTGATTACGTCTGACTGTGACCCGTGAACCCTAATACAGTAATGGGGAGGTCGCCTGGGATGGAGATGAGGGATGAAATACTCACACAGTAATGGGGAGGTCGCCTGGGACGGAGATGAGGGATGAAATACTCCCTCCTCCTGCATATATATACACTTCAACCATTCCCTCCATTAAATTCTCATACCCCATCATCCATTGGTATTTCCTAGGTTCAACGACCCCTTCATTAAATTCTCACACCCCATCATCCATTGGTATTTCCTAGGTTCAACGACCCCTTCTCCTTTTATAAAGAATAAATGACGGCTAGGGTTTGTGGAAGCACCCTTTCACCATAATTCCTTTAACCGGGTAATTGGGTAATTAACACGGTTCACTTAACCTTTTCACTCAACCTCTTAAATGGTATGGTTCACTTAAATGGTTAAATGGATAATTAATGTGTTCGACTCGACTGATTCAACTAGAATCGTCCGATTAGAAATTACTTTTCAATTTAACCGGGTAATTCATACTTAACCAGCTAATGAAATTTTTTTTTCGGGTCTTTACAATCTCCCCAACTTAGAACTATTTCGTCCCCGAAATATCATAGCATAAATCGGATTTACACGGATTTTATGCTACAAACAGGCTAGGATATTTTCTGGCCATTTCCTGTTCAGTCTCCCATGTCGCTTCTTCTGATCCCTGATTTCTCCATAATACCTTTACCAAAGGGATCTCCTTGCTACGGAGTGTCTTTGTTTCCCTTGCCAAGATTCGAATCGGTTTTTCCTCGTAGGTTAAATCCGATTGTAGCTCTAAATCTGCAAAATTTGTGATAATGTGATTCTCATCTCGTACATATTTCTTTAGCATTGACACATGAAAGACATTGTGTACACCATCAAGGCTTGGTGGTAATGCTAATCTATATGCACAACTTCCGATTCGATCCAAAATTGGAAATGGTCCTATGAATCTTGGCTTCAACTTCCCTGATGTTCTAAATCTGATCACTCCCTTTTTAGGTGAGGTCTTAAGGTAGACGAACTCCCCAACTTGGAATTCTAAGTCCTTCCTTCGAGTATCAGCATAACTTTTCTGCCGATCCTGAGCTGCCTTAAGCCTTTGCTGGATGAGTTGCACCTTTTCAGCTGCTTCTCTCACCATCTCTGGCCCGACTATAACCATCTCTGTAGACTCCAACCAGCATGATGGAGATCGACAAGGCCTACCGTATAAGGCTTCAAACGGTGCCATTCCTATACTGGCTTGGTAAGAGTTATTATAGGTGAATTCAGCCAAGGCTAAGTGTTTCTCCCAATCTCCTCCCCAGTCGAGGATGCAAGCTCTCAACAAATCCTCCAAGGTTTGATTGGTCCTCTCACTTTGACCATCAGTTTGGGGGTGATATGCTGTACTTAACTTGATTTGGGTCCCCATAGCTTTTTGGAAAACTTCCCAAAAATGTGACGTGAATAGGGGATCTCTGTCAGAGACTATCTCCTTCGGAATTCCATGCAGCCTGACAATGTTATTTATGTACAGTTCTGCTAAGTATTCCGCAGTCCTTGTTGATTTTGTGGGGATAAAATGAGCTGCCTTAGTCAAACGGTCCACAACTACCCATATAGAGTCATGTCTCTTCAAAGTCCTTGGGAGTTTAGTAATAAAATCACATGTGACACGCTCCCATTTCCAGGTAGGTATCTCTAAAGGTTGTAATAATCCACCGGGTAGTTGATGTTGGGCTTTGATCAATTGGCACGTCTGACACTTGGAAACAAAATCCACCACATCCCTCTTCATTCCAACCCACCAGTAGGTTCGTTTCAAGTCCTGGTACATCTTTGTAACACCAGGGTGTATCGAGAACCTTGAACGATGAGCTTCTTCCAGAATATCTCGTTTTAATGCATCATTGTTGGGTACACACAATCTCCCTCTAAATCTGATTACACTGTTGGAATCTGCTACAATGTTGGGAGTTTTGTCCAACATTTCATTCAGCTTCTCATCTTCCATTTGTGTTAGCTTAACTCGGTCCACCAATTCATTGGAGATAACCAGGTTCGCTAGTATTCCTGTCATTCGTTCCACCGGGTTAATAGCTACCACCTCAGCTGACATAGCCCAAAGTCTAGCTAGTTGTTGACCCTTGTCCATCTTGCCCTTCCGACTCAACGCGTCGGCTACAACGTTCGCTTTTCCCGGGTGGTATAAAATTTGGAAATCATAGTCCTTCAAGTATTCTATCCACCGCCTCTGTCGAAGGTTAAGGTCATTCTGGGTGAAGATATACTTCAAACTTTGGTGGTCGGTGAAAACCTCGAACTGAGCTCCGTACAAATAATGTCTCCAAATTTTTAGAGCAAACACAACTGCTGCCAGTTCCAAGTCATGGGTTGCATAATTTTGCTCGTGAATCTTCAATTGGCGAGAGGCGTAAGCCACCACCTTACCATCTTGCATAAGGACGCATCCTAAACCCAACCGAGACGCATCACTGAAGACTACGAATCCTTCATTACCATTTGGCAGGGTCAAGACTGGTGCAGTTGTTAAACTCTTCTTCAAAGATTGGAAACTCTCCTCACACGTGTTACTCCATACATAGGGTTTCCCTTGTATATCCAAGGATAGGTTAGTCACTCCAGGTACTAGGTCAATGGCAAACTCCACTGCCCACTTAGGAGGCAACCCTGGAAGTTCGTCTGGGAATACACATATTCCCGGATTGAATCCTCCCCCTAAACCAAATTGGCAAACGCCAGTGCTTTCTTCTGGACAACTGACTCAGGAAAATATTGTCCATTGAAAGCTGTTACAAATTTCGCCCAAGGAATGGACGAAATCTCCCGTTGATGGAACACAGTCTTCTCCATGGACTTCCACCAATAGGATGCTTCCTCCTGAAGCATGCATGTCGCCAACCTCACTTGATGGCGATGAGGCACAGAGAGAGCTCTAAATGCTTTCTCAATAATGTCCAACCAGCTCTCCGCCTTCATTGGATCAGTTCCTCCAATGAATACCTCAACTCCGTTCTTCCGAATTTCTCTACAGTGTATCGATCACTGTCATCCCCAACTGGCAGTACCACTTGTCGGACTACCGGTGGCACTGGGTTTGGAAGTTCCCCTCGCTCGCCCGGGTCAGCTATTCCTACCCGCTCTTGGGCGCTCCCCTGATCCCCATTTGGGACGTTACTAGGACCCGCAGCCGAATTTGGAGCTCCATTCCCCATTACCAATCCCGGTAACCTCTGCACCATGTTCTGAACCACAGAACTGGTATTTTCTGAAGCCTGCGCTAGTCCCTGTATGGCCGTCAAAATTTGGCCTAACACACTCTCCAGGTTTGTGTCCGACTGCGCAGCTTGGCTCGACTTCCTTCGGGTGCCTGCCATCTAAAATTTATTCCGTTATGGTTCATTAATTTTTTTTCAATGATTACTTAGGTTTATTAGGGAGGTCCACTAATTCCCTAATGACATACCCTATTGGAGAAAAATAAAATATTAGACTCTTCAACAAGGTACTTGAGTCATAAGATGTGAGCTTTTGGGAAACCGTGCTCTGATACCACCTGTAACGACCCGCCATTTTTCACGATATTGTGGGCCTAACTGGCTAGGTGTTACTCAAAAGTAAAGTAATTATGTCAAACATTTTTTATAAATAATAACATATATAAAGATCCCACAGTCTTGGACCGTTTCCCAGCAGCCACACTTATTTCTCAATTAAATAAAAAAAGGAGTCCTCATATTTATTTTGCTCCATACTCTGGATGTCAATCACCTAATCTCGTATCTGCACACCTGCGGAGGCAATTCCGCGTTAGTGATTACAACACTAAGTAGTATAATAGATAAAACAAAACAAGTACATTCCACTATTTCCTTATGTTTATTTTAATATGCGGTGGAGCGATTCCGCTATACTCCAAAACAATGCGGAGGAGGTATCCGCTGTGATCCGCACACCCCGGCCGTAGCCTTTTTGTGGGGAGGCTACCACTACCGTCTCCAGTGCCAGTGCCTCGCACACCCCGGCCGTAGCCTTTTTGTGGGGTAGCTATCACTGCACTCGGGTGATTGCTATGCCCTGTTTGTGGGGAAGCTCTCACTACCAATTCTAGTGCCAGTGCCTCGCACACCCCGGCCGTAGCCTTTTTATGGGGAGGCTATCACTGCACTCCAGTGCCAATGCCTTGCACAGCCCGGCCGTAGCCTTTTTGTGGGGCGGCTATCACTGCACTCAGGTGATTGCTATGCCCCGTTTGTGGGGAAGCTCTCACTACCAATTCTAGTGCCAGTGCCTCACACACCCCGGCCGTAGCCTTTTTATGGGGCGGCTATCACTGCACTCCAGTGCCAGTGCCTCACACACCCCGGCCGTAGCCTTTTTATGGGGCGGCTATCACTGCACTCCAGTGCGATGGAGGAATCGCTGTGCCTCACTCACCCCGGCCGTAGCCTTTTTATGGGGTGGCTATCACTACTCCAAAACAATGTCGATGCATTACAAAATTCACGCACATAACACGACCCAGTGTCGGACTGAGTCAATTCATTGACCCCGGTTGCACTCGGTGCATGGTAGTCGAATCTGGGCTCAGGCCGACCTAGGCTACCAACAAGGAAAATACGATGTTCTACCTATTATACGTACCTGATTTGTGATTACGTCTGACTGTGACCCGTGAACCCTAATACAGTAATGGGGAGGTCCCTAATACAGTAATGGGGAGGTCGCCGGGGACGGAGATGAGGGATGAAATACTCACACAGTAATGGGGAGGTCGCCTGGGACGGAGATGAGGGATGAAATACTCCCTCCTCCTGCATATATATACACTTCAACCATTCCCTCCATTAAATTCTCATACCCCATCATCCATTGGTATTTCCTAGGTTCAACGACCCCTTCATTAAATTCTCACACCCCATCATCCATTGGTATTTCCTAGGTTCAACGACCCCTTCTCCTTTTATAAAGAATAAATGACGGCTAGGGTTTGTGGAAGCACCCTTTTACCATAATTCCTTTAACCGGGTAATTGGGTAATTAACACGGTTCACTTAACCTTTTCACTCAACCTCTTAAATGGTATGGTTCACTTAAATGGTTAAATGGATAATTAATGTGTTCGACTCGACTGATTCAACTAGAATCGTCCGATTAGAAATTACTTTTCAATTTAACCGGGTAATTCATACTTAACCAGCTATTGAATTTTTTTTCCGGGTCTTTACAGCTCTGGAATGGTGTGCGGGCCATTTCATTCCCGAGGGATCCTGACAACTCCACCTTTGAGTTCCTCAAACCCGAAGAAGTGTGGAGGTTCACGGGTACTGCAATGCAGTGCATGTCTAGACTTGTGGTTTCAAAGGGTACTAAAGGCAACTGCCTGAGAGTGCTCGGCCTTCGTGCTCAAGGCCATGAGTAATATGGAAGGTGTAGAGGGCAAAAAGGGATGAGATTTGATGCGATAAGCGATAGAGAAATGGCCAAGGTATGAGAATGAGAAAGAAAGGCGGACACTGTCGACCTGAGAGCGACGGCTCCCATATATGCCCTGATGAGAGTTCTTGAGGAAGTATATGATTTTCATTCAACAGGAGAGTTTGCTCTCCTGTGCCAGATTGATATTAGTTATTTTTCGGGCCGGTAACACTCGTTACTGACGGTTTTTCTATATATATGTAGGTGAGGAATGCGAGCGATGAAAGCTATCGGGACTGCGGAGGAGTAGCACAGAACCGTGCACACATGTACTTGCCGCGTGTAACGTATAATGATGGTTATTTAATGTTGTGTGAATGATTATTAGAATGTTTTTGTCTTGATGAATTGCCTGTTATGAAATGAACGGATAGATGTGAATGAGCAGGGAGCCTTGGAGTTCAGACTCGGCTCAGGTGAAAACGAATGAGATAGTGATTGAATGCCATGGTAGATTGTTATGTTTTATCATATTTTGATAAAATATTTATATACCCTTGTTGTGGACAGGTTGGCCCCTATTGCACTTTTACGGGAAACTCTGTCCGTTTTTCCGTAGTAGTATATATTTTCTTTTGGTTTCTCATTTATTGTTTTGTCTTGTCTTTGCTTGCATGTCATGGCATGCATGTAGGACTCCGTTAGAATCCAATTGTTCCCATTCATGCATTTCATATTTACATCTCCATCTTGAGACACCGAGAGTAGATCCGGGTCGGCTTAACCGAATCTAGTAGATTAGCGAACGGTTCGGTTGCCGGTGACATTTTCGGGTCGGTTCATGGGTGAGCCGAAACGGGGTGTTACATCCGCCGACCTTGTTGACGTTGTACATGCATTAGGCTCACCGATCTGGTGCCAAATGGTACCCCATACCAACGCCATCCCAATGGTAGCCGCCACCAGTAACCGTTGTCGGAAAACCGCTGAAATTATAAGTATGGTAGGACTATTTTGTTATTTATAAATATATATTTTTCTAAAAAATGATCCACTTTCGAGCTTATAAACGAGCTGGTTTTGAGCTCCCAAACTAGCCAGTTCCGAGTTCTTAGAATTTAATAGTTTATGTGTATTTAAGCTCGATTCAAGGACAATAGCAAAAATATTTGAGTCAATTTCGAGCATATATGCTCGAAACTCGTTCGATCTCGAGTCGAGTTCGAACAAACTTCAAATTATTCGAGTTGAGTTCGCACACAAGGTGAGCACGACTTACTCGCTCGTTTAGTAGCCCTACTTGTATGAATAATCTCATGAGGAGAGAGAGAGGGAGAGGAAGGAATGGGAAACACGTGCGGGGGACTTGTAATAAGAAAGTACCTAACTTTAGTGTAATAATTATATATTATTATTATTAGATAGATAGATAAATAAATAGATTAATTCCCAACACTAACCGGCTAATATTTTATAAATAAAACAGAGTTAAGCGATAATATTTGGACAATGTAGTTCAATTTAGTTTTCCAACTCTCAAAATTTGTGCCACGTTAGTAAAAAATATATTTTAGTCCTTCCATTTTTTATAGCTAATTAGGATGCCTGTACTTTTTAATAAAATAACAAAGCACAACCTTATACCTCTACCTACCTAGGGCTACTAAACGAGCGAGCGAGCAGAGTTCAGTTTGTGTTCAAACTCAACTCGAATAGTTCGAAATTCGTTCAAACTCGACTCGAGATCGAATGAGTTTTGAAAATATATGCTCGAAATCGACTAGAATATTTTTTATGTTGTTCGAGCTCGACTCGTGCTCTAATACAAATGTTTAATTTTAACGAGCTCGAAACTAGCTCAAAACCTAACTCATTTTTGAGATTGCAACTAGGCCTAGGCCCATGCTCAATTAGGGCCAAGCCCAGTTCCAATTTCAATTTCAATTTTTCTTGTGCATGTATCCGATAAAAAATGATTATGCGACACATGACCTTCATGGTTATGAGGATAACACTTTTGAACTGAGCTATCCTTGTGTTGATGTTATTTTGTTATTTTATTATATATAAATAAATATAACTAACACAATTAAACTTATTAATATATATATATATTATCTTAGCCGAAGCAGATAATATTTCTATCTCAAATTTTAATTTAGAACATTTGATTACAAAGACGACCCAAATTTAATAAAAAACACCCTCACCACCACCCTCCTTTTGTACCTAATCATAATCAATAATAATATTTATTTATGATTTTAAATTTATTTTGAATATACAAATGATATTATGTATATTATTATATTATATTATTGAGTCTAATTTGAGTCGAGCTACCAGTCGAGTTCGAATTATAACCGAGTCGAGTTGAGTCAAACACTGCCTTGCTCAAGCTTGATTCATAGGATTCAACTTCGAACTTGAATATTTAAATATCGAGCTTCGAGTCAGATTAAACCGAGTCGAACGGCAAATGCTCGTGAGGTAGTTTGTTCAATTAGCAGCCTTGTACCTACCTACTTTTAAAACATTTATATGAATATGGGAATTTTGGAAAGTCGTAATTAGGCATACGGAATCTCTTTACACATTCATAAATTTAAATCTATTTTTTGGTACAATTTTTTTACAAATTAATTTTAATCCATATTCTACAAAAAAATAATTTCTTCGATATAATGGTTTCTGTTACATAATGCAGTGCTGTACGAGGAATTCTCTTGTTGCATAATAATTTTTGGATATGAGCTATATTTACAGTTAAATTAAAATTTTAACACTAATTAATATTTTATTAAAAAGAAAGGGTCATATTATAATATTATGTATGCAAATAGTCAACCCTCTTAGATTAAAGCACTGAATTTTTTTATTTTTATCATGTTTCAACCTCTTTGAGTTGTGATTAATTTTGGGCGATAATGGTTTTATTGGGCGATTAATACTTAATTAATTTAAAATTATTATTATTATTTTCGGTTACAAAGTGATGGAATATAATTTTACCCTGAATTAAAAAGTTTCAAAAAATTTAAATCATTATAAAATATTTAGAATTATATAACTCGAATTTAAATTATAACTCTTTAAACAACTACCTATTTGCCCTATTAAAGTTGAAACTAAAATATTAAATTTTAAATCACAAAATTAAATCAAAATACCCTGATTCTCCTTTGCAAAAAATAAAAAATGCAAAAACAGGAACAATTTCGGTGATGGGTGGGGTCCACATGATCAACCTTCCACAAATCCTTCCTCTCCCACAAGATGGCGGCTGCCATTTACCCGGAAAAAATGACCGCCGGTGACGCCGCCGCCAGTCGCCGGCGAGAGCTCCGGCGAGACGCCGTATTCAACCGCTGGGTCATCGTCTCCCCGGCCCGCGGCCGCCGCCCCTCCGACTTCTCCTCCGTCTCCTCCACCTCCCCCTCCCCCTCCCCCATCTCCTCCTCCTGCGCTTTCTGCGCCGGCCGGGAGCGCGAGTGCGCGCCGGAGATTTTTCGGCGGCCTCCGGGGTCCCACGATTGGAAGGTTAGGGTGATCCAGAATCTCTATCCTGCGCTTGACAGGGAGGGTAGAGGAGGAGGACAGTAGTGGTGGTGGTGGTGGTTGTGGGAGTGTGATGGCGGGGTTTGGGGTTCATGATGTGGTGATTGAGACGCCGGAGCATGGGGTGAGGATGTGGGATCTCTCGGCGGAGGAAGTGGGTGGGGTGCTGCTGGCCTTTAGGGAGAGGGTGGCGCAGTTGGAGGCTCGCCCCGCCCTCAAGTACGTGCAGGTAAAAGATTGTTGTTTTTTTTGCATTGCTGTTTAGTTTGGTGTTCTTTATGTGATTTGAAGTAGTTAAATGATCAATCGATTTGTTTTTATTTGATTTTCTTGTTGTTGATGGCGAATGGCCTGAAAGATGGGTTGTTTACTGATACATACATATATGCAACCAAATTTGCTACGAATTGGAATTTTTGATCTGTGAACTCCTGGATTTATAAGGGTAAATTGCAAATATTGAATTTTCCTTGTTTATGACATTATGTTGAGAAAAACTGCAGGGTTTGTATTTATTTGTGATTGTTTTTAAGTGTTGTATGTGATTACTATGATACCAGTGTACAGTTAAGTGAAGTATGATTTTGATGTTGTATAGCGGTCTTGGGGTTTTGGATGCTCAATCAATTGGTTTTGATTTGATTTACGTTATTGCTGGCAGGTGAATGTTCCAAAATTTAGTCAATTGCTGATACAGGGACCTTCACCAGTTTGCAATTTTGGGTTAAATTAGGCTTTTTAGTCTGTGAGCTATTGGATAAAAAATGGTAAATTGCAAAAGTGTGCATGAAATCTACCGTATTGTATCTCTTTGTGATTTTCTTATAATAATGTAAGAGACATTAAATAATGTGGCATGTTTGTGCCAAGCTGTATGATTCGTACAGGCTTTTCATGTGCAAGTGGGAGTGCCTTGCAAGTGTTGGGTTTGATTTTGCTTGTAGATACTCAAATCAAACCTTTTCGATTGGATTTTCATTCTTTGCGATGATGAGTGATCAAAAATTACTTTTTGATTTTGAGATTGTCAAGTCACAAAATTTGCAATAAATTAGATAGATAAACACCATTTCCAAAGTTATAGACCTTTGATCTGATCCTTTTGCTTACAAATAGTAAATTGCAAAAGTTACTTGTACTTGTTTATCAAGAAAATCTGGAGGATTTTTATTTCTGTGTTTTTTAAAATGTGACATAGATCAACTGAAGTGGCACTTTTGTGTTATATTGTATCTGTTTGCTAATAATCCAGTATACAGATGCTGATTATGCCTTCTTTTGCTGGAAGGTATTTAAGAACCATGGTGTACAGGCGGGAGCATCATTGCGTCATTCCCATAGTCAGATTTTGGGTCTGCCCTTAGTTCCTCCTTTGGTTACTTCCCGCCTTAGCAGTATGGAAGAACATTTCAAGAAAGAAGGGAAATGTGGGATCTGTGAACTCCGAGATAAGGAGCTAGTAGTTGATGAATCCACTTACTTCTATTCAATTGTTCCATTTGCTGCAGCATATCCTTTTGAGATTTGGATCATTCCAAAGGAGCACTTTCCTCATTTTCACAAATTGGCTGATGAGAAGGTAACATTTTATCTTTGATGTTTTTCTTCCCATTTGTCAATGGACATGCATACACTGTCCTGCATTACTGTCAGAATTTATGGACACCATTCTCTAGTATTATGAGCATGTTTTAAAGTTTGATTCTTCGTTGGATTTATGTGATTCTTATGGCACATAATCTTTTTGATTAGGATTTTTTTTTGAGAATAAGGTCCCCATTCTTATATTGTTGTGAGATCAGCAAATTTGCCTTTGGTAGGTAGTAACTGGCTGGTTCATTTTCATTATGAATGCTTAATCACTGACATTTTATATTTTATATTCCTCCTTTGTAATCAAAGTCTTTGTTTTAAATTAATAGTTTGAGTCAGACAGGCGATCTGGTTACATTTTAATCTGCATTTATTGTGCCTACTTTTTTAATTTCATGTATTGGATGTCATCCTATCCTATTTCAAGTATATTTTTCAATGCATTTGCAAATTGTTTTAAACAGTTGAGACAATAAGACTGCACCTTAGGTAGCTCAATTATGTTCTCATTAGCGAGGTTAGGTGTTTTGAAGTTACAATGATGAACCAGAGCCATGACATTAAGCCTGGTTGTTAGGGGTCTTCACTTTTCAAGTGCGTTTTACTATCCTCTTTCCGGCATCAGCTTTCAATTGTTTATATAACTCTACCTTATTCCTATTAGAATTTTAGTTAATTCTGCCACTGAGCTGAATGTTTCTTTTTTCTTTTGCCAGCTGGTAGATTTGGGGGGATTGCTCAAGTTGACACTTTCAAAACTCTTCAAACAGCTTAAAGACCCTCCTTTCAACCTCATGATACACACTTCTCCCTTCCAGTGTACGTCCTCCACCCTTGCATTTCCCCACTGGTTTCTACAAATTATACCTCATCTATCTGTTCTTGGGGGATTTGAGTTGGGAAGTGGATGCTACATAAATCCTGTTTTCCCAGAAGATGCCGCGAAAGTGTTAAGGGAACTTGATGGTTTTTGAATGCTATATCCCCTTCATTGCATCATGACAGCAGAGAATAAGCCCACTAGCCTGCTCTGATGGCTGGTGTAATTATATCCATGTAATCAACTCAGGGAAGTTATATTATGTGATACAGGAAAACTCAATTTTAGAGTTTCCAGATCATAGGATTTGCATCTGTTAAACGAATAAGTGCCTTCAGTTTTTTACATTTGAAGAATATATTCTCTTTGGCAGTGCAAGCACCTAGATGCCCTTTCAACACTATAAATGCATTCCACTTTCATGGATGTGTCCAGGTTGTATTCCTCTATCTCTAAGCTCGGTGAAGACCATATGTCTTCTCTTCCTTATTACCCTTTTTTTCTTCTTTTATGTCGTGTTTTTTAGCTCAGTGAAGACTAGGTGGTGCAATCATGGAACATTTAGAACTTCGACATACAATTTATGAAACGTGGTAATTACAAATCATATCAGAACATGAGGGAAACAACAAGAGAGATGCCATGTAACAAAAAAACATTTTAGAGAGAAGAATTTCATTGAACTTCTGTGCTTTACGATTTGTGAATATTCCTGCTCACAGCAACAATAGACAAATCAAATGCATCTAACAAAAGCTATGTAGATGAATCTGGCGAATATAGAGGCAAGTATTTCAAAGAAACTCGGTTTAAATTCTCCAACCAGGAGCTACATGTCGTCCTCTGTAAATGATAGAGTATGCCCACAACATTTTCACAGTGCTAGTTCTTGCCGAAGATGCCAAAAATTGACTTGATTGCGTTGAGGGCATTTTCATTGATGAAAGACTCATCAAACCTTTTCATTAAGGGCTCGAATTCTTCCGATGTTCTTAAGTTTGTAAGATCAGGATCTGTTATTATCCTCTGCAATCAAATGATACCAGATGGAAAGCACAAACTAAATTGGTCGCGAATATGGATTCATAAGCAGACTACGCATGCGGTTCAGAAGTGTCAGAAATGCAAATTTTTATTTTTATTTTTAAAAATGGCATCTAATAATGCAGCATATGTAAGATGATCCGTACCTTGAAATCTTCAAATTCTGCTACCATGACATCTTCAAGCGCTGAGAGGCCAGCTTGTATCTGCAAGTATAAATCAATTATATCTGTTAGATCACTTGTAGGATGATCTAATGAAATTGGTGGGAAAAGATGAAACTAGGGAGTTGGGGATAAAATTTGACAGTTTCATGGTTATGCTAGCCTCAACATGAATAAGTTATTCAGCTTTCAATCTTTCAAGCTTGATAAAGTTATTCAGCTTTCAATCCTTCAATTTATAGCTTTCAACATCCATGGCCCAGAAACAATAATGCATTCTCTGTAAGAATGACGTACCTGATTAAGCTTTGAGTAACAAGAGGCTACATTGTAAGAAGCAACTGCAGCTTCAGTTGGATCTGGTCTTTGCCCTGACACTGACTCAAATCTCCCCAATGCTTCCCCATATTTCCCCTCTCATGAAGCAAGAATTCATCATACAATAAATTATGATTGAGCACATTGAGTTAATAAATCTACAAGATGAAGTTGCATCTTCAACTTTTTAAATGTTACATCTTACTTGGATAGCCTTAGCCCTTGACAAAGATCGTCTTTCCGATGTTGTTTCTGCTCTTTCTTCCTCAAAGGGTTTTGAACCTGGGAAAGAAGTATTTGTAAACAAAATTTGGATGGTCACTGGAGAAACATAAACTAGTTAAGTTGAATTTGCTTACTTGAATTTTCCTCTCTCTATCTCTAATGAGTCCAGCGCTCCTTTCAATTCGGATAATTTCTTTCTCTGTTATCTCACCATCACATTCAGTTTTCCCTGAACAGAAAGGTTTAACCAAATCAAAAGAGTTATTTGGAATAACAAGTATTGTCTTGAAAATAATAATAATAATAATTTTAGCTAGAGAATTTTGATCAACATGGGAAGATAAAAAACAACAGTACCTTCTGTGTGTGTACAAGGCTTATAGAGAGCAGGATAAGGAGGGTTTGGACTTGCCTAACAATTAGTTATCTTCCTTTTTCGTCTCTCATTGATTCCGGTGACCAATGGTAACATAATTTAAGACTTTGAAAATTTTAAGGACATGATGAAAATAATGATGCTTATGAAAACTTAATATGGCTTGAAATCAAACCATTTTTCATATGATTGTAGCTATTTATAGATGTTTTATGACATGAGTGTATATTGCCTAATGCCTTAATAGCAAGTTCATGATGGAGTGCTGATTCATATTCTGGTTTAATATCACTTCAAAGTTCATTTACATGCATTCCACAATGAAAAAGAACAACAAAGAGATGAATAAAAAAACATGCATGTTTATTATTATTTTTTTTTCTCTAAAACAAGTTGCTATTGCCGCTATAAATCCATGGCCATTGAGAGGAGAAACAAATTTTTTAGAATAAAATGGGTAGCCAACTAACCATTATATTTCCTATTTTTTTAAAAAAACTTACCATATTTTTTTGCATTTTCACACGGAACGGCCCAATTCTTTGGAGTACGGTATACATTGTTTATCCATATTCTGTAGTAGGTCATATTTCTTCTCTAAAATTTACCAAAGGAGTTATAACGGGGTTCCATAGGCGTAAACATGTTCGTTATGCTCATTGAATAGTATCAATCCTTTCATGTACTATTAAATGTATTAATGGATAAGGACCAAAAACATCATAACTCTTTTCTGCCATCTAAACTAATTCCGCAATCCAAATCATGGGATTACCAAATTAATCTTTTTTTCTCAAAATTTCACTATTCTTGAGGTAATTCCTTTAGATTTAATTGCAATTATATATACTGGAAAAGATTTTTCTTTGGCAAACGGCATACATTGTCCATCCATATTCTATATCAGGCCATATTTCTTCGCCAAATACAAGAGGAGTTATAACTAGGTTTCACAAGCATAAACTTGTTCATTATGCTCATTAAATAGTGTTAATCCTTTCATATACTTTTAAATGTATTAATGGAGAAGTACCAAAAACATCATAACTCTTTTTACCATCTAAACTAATTCCGCAATCCAAATCTTGGGACTACCAAATTTATCTACTTTTTTCAAAATTTCACTATTTTTGTAGATAATTCCCTTAGATTTAATCGCAATCATATATACTAGAAATAATTTTCTTAAGCTAAAAAATCAACAAAAACTCAAAAATGATTAGTTCTAAGTCATTACTAAAATTGACAAAGATTTCCAAGCAAAAGAGATTTCTAAGGAAAAAAAGCCAGAGATAAACTAGAAAGATGTTTGAATATACTTTCCGATAAACTAGAAAGATTGTTCAAATATGTTTTAAGATAAAGATATAATAATCAAAATGAATATCTAAGTAGATAAACCCAGAAGACCAGTGGCAATCAGTGAGTGATGCTGTGAACAAGCAGACTTATTTGCGAGACACTAACTGCAAGGTTCCCAAGCGCTGCTGCTATGATTGTAGAGGTCATGATAAACAAAATAGTATCTGCTACATGCGTACAAGGCTTACAGAGAGCAGGATAAGGAGGGTTTGAACTTGACTAACAATTAGTTATCTTCCTTTTTCGTCTCTCTTTGATTTTGGTGACCAATGGTAGCATGATTTAAGACTTTGAAAATTTTAAGGACATGATAAAAATTATGATGTTTATGAAAACTTCATATGGCTTGAAATCAAACCATTTTTCAAATGATTGTAGCTATTTATAGATGCTTTTATGACATGAGTGTATGTTGCCTAATGGCTTAATAGCAAGTCATGATGGAGTGCTGATTCATATTCTTGTTTTAATATTACTTAAAAGTTCAATTACATGCATTCCACAATGAAAAAGAACAACACAGAGATAAATAAAAAAACATGCATGGTTTTTTTTCTCAAAACAAGTTGTGATTGCTGCTATAATACCATGGCCATTGAGAGCATAAACAAATCTTTTAGAATAAAAATGGGTAGCCAACTAAACATTATATTTCCTTTTTTACAAAAAAACTTAACATATTTTTTTGCATTTGCACAAGTAATGGCCCAATTCTTTCGCATACGGTATACATTGTATATCCATATTCTTGTAGCAAGCCATATTTCTTCTCCAAATTTTACAAGAGGAGTTATAACAGGGTTCCACAAGTATAAACATGTTCGTTATGCTCATTAAATAGTGTCAATCCTCTCATATACTATTAAATGTAATTAGTGGATAAGTACCAAAAACATCATAAGTCTTTTCTACCATCCAGACTAATTTTGCAATCCAAATCTTGGAATTACCAAATTGATCTTTTTTTCTCAAAATTTCACTATTTTAAAGGTAATTCCCTTAGATTTAATCGCAATCATATATAATGGAAAAGATTTTTCTTTGGCGTATGGTATACATGTATGATATACATTGTCCATCCTTATTATGTAGCAAGCCATGTTTCTTCTCCAAATACAAGAGAGATATAACGGGGTCCACAAGCATAAACTTGTTCATTGTTGCTCATTGAATAGTGTCAATCTTTTCATGTACTCTTAAATGTATTAATGGATAAGTACCCAAAACATCATAACTCTTTTCTAACATCTGACTAATTCCGCAAGCCAAATCTGGAACTACCAAATTTATCTTTTTTTTCAAAATTTCACTATTTTTGTGCATAATTCCCTTAGATTTAATTGCAATCATATATGCTGGAAAATATTTTCTTAAGCTAAAAAATCAATATAAACTAAAATGACGATTAGTTCTAGGTCATTACTAAAATTGATAAAGATTTCTAAGCAAAAAAGATTTCTAAGGAAAAAAATGTGTGGCATAAGCTAGAAAGATGTTCAAATATGCTTTCCAATAAACTAGAAAGATTGTTCAAATATGTTTTAAGATAAAGATATAATAATCAAAATGAATATCTAAGTAGATAAACCCAGAAGACCCGTGGCAATCAGTGAGTGATGCTGTGAACAAGCAGACTTATTTGCGAGACACTAACTGCAAGGTTCCCAAGCACTGCTGCTATGATTGTGGAGGTCATGATAAATAAAATCGTATTTGCTGCGTGCGTACAAGGCTTACAGAGAGCAAGATAAGGAGGTATTGGACTTGACTAACAATTAGTTATCTTCCTTTTTTGTCTCTCTTTGATTCTAGTGACCAGTGGTAGCATGATTTAAGACTTTGAAAAATTTTAGGACATGATAAAAATTATGATGTGTATGAAAACTTAATATGGCTTGAAATCAAAATATTTTTCAGATGATTGTAGCTATTTATAGATGCTTTATGACATGAATGTATGTTGCCTAATCCCTTGATAGCAAGTACATGATGGAGTGCTAATTCATATTCTGGTTTTAATATCACTTAAAAGTTCACTTACATGCATTCCACAATGAAAAAGAATAACAATGAGATGAATAAAAAAACATGCATGTCTTTTTTTCTACAAAGCAAGTTGCTATTGTTGCTATAATACCATGGCCATTGAGAGCAGAAACAAATCTTTTAGAATAAAAATGGGTAGCCAACTAACCATTATATTTCCTTTTTTTTTAAAAAAAAAACTTATATTTTTTTTTGCATCTTCACAAGTAACGAACCAATTCTTTGGTGTACGGTATACATTGTCTATCCATATTTTGTAATAGGCCATATTTCTTCTCCAAAATTTACAAGAGGAGTTATAACGGGTTCCACAAGCATAAACAAGTTTGTTATGCTCATTGAATAGTGTCAATCCTTTCATGTACAATTAAATGTCGTAATGGATAAGGACCAAAAACATCATAACTCTTTTCTACCATCTAGACTAATTCCACAGTCCAAATCTAGGAATTACCAAATTGATCTTTTTTCTCCAAATTTCACTATTTTGTAGGTAATTCCCTCAGATTTAATTGCAATCATCTGATACTGGCAATGATTTTTTTGGCCGTACGGTATGCATTGTCCATCCATATTCTATAGCGGACCATATTTTTCTCCAAATACAAGAGGAGTTATTACGGGATTCACAAGCATAAACTTGATCATTATGATCATTGGATAGTGTCAATCCTTTCATATACTCTTAAATGTATTAATGGAGAAGTACCAAAAACATCATAACTCTTTTGCACCATCTAGACTAATCCCACAAGCCAAATCTTAGAACTACCAAATTTATCAATTTTTTCTCAAAATTTCACTATTTTTGTAGATAATTCCCTTAGATTTAATCGCAATCATATATACTGGAAATAATTTTCTTAAGCTAAAAAATCAAGAGAAACTAAAAAGACGATTAGTTCTAGGTCATTATTAAAATTGACATAGATTTCCAAGCAAAAAAGATTTCTAAGGAAAAAAAGCCTGAGATAAACTAGCAAAATGTTCAAATATGCTTTCCAATAAACTAGAAAGATTGTTCAAATATGTTTTAAGATAAAGATATAACAATCGAAATAAATATCAATGTAGATAAACTTGAAAGATCGCATGGCAATCAGTGTTGACGAACGCGCCGACTTATTTACCAAGACACTAACCGCAAGGTTGCCAGGCGCTGCTGCTATGATTGTGGAGGTCATGATAAATGAAATAGTATCGGCTGCATGCATACAAGGCTTACAGAGAGCAGGATAAGGAGGGTTTGAACTTGACTAACAATTAGTTATCTTCCTTTTTCGTCTCTCTTTGATTCTGGTGGGCAGTGGTAGCATGATTTAAGACTTTGAAAAATTTAAGGACATGATAACAATTATAATGTTTATGAAAACTTAATATGGCTTGAAATCAAACCATTTTTAATATGATTGTAGCTATTTATAGATGCTTTATGCCATGACTATATGTTGCCTAATGCCTTGATAGCAAGTTCATGATGGAGTCTTGATTCATATTCTGGTTTTAATATTACTTAAAAGTTCACTTACATGTATTCCACAATGGAAATGAACAACTATGAGATGAATAAAAAAACATGCAAGTTTATTTTTTTATTTTTTATTTTTTCTCTGAAACAAGTTACTATTGTTGCTATAATACCATGGGTATTGATAGCAGAAACAAATCTTTTTGAATAAAAATGGGTAGCCAGCTAACCATTATATTTCCTTATCTTTTAAAATAAATAAACTTCCCATATATTTTTTGCATTTTCAAAAGGAACAGCCCAATTCTTTAACGTACGGTATACATTGTCTATCCATATTCTACAGCAGGTCATATTTCTTCTTCAAAATTTTCAAGAGGAGTTATAACGGGTTCCACAAGCATAAACATGTTCGTTATGCTCATTTAATAGTGTCAATCCTTTCATGTACTATTAAATATATTAATGGATAAGTACTTCTACAATCTAAACTAATTCTGCAATCCAAATCTTGGAATTACTCAATTTACCTTCTTTTTTTCAAAATTTCACGATTTTTGTTGATAATTCCGTTAGATTTAATCACAATCGTATACACTTGAAAATATTTTTTTAAGCTAAAAAATTAACGAACACTAAAAGGACGATTAGTTCTAGGTCATTACTAAAATTGACAAAGATTTCTAAGCATAAAAGATTTTTAAGGAAAAAAATGCATGAGATAAACTAGAAAGATGTTCAAATATACTTTCCAATAAACTAGAAATATTGTTCAAATATGTTTTATGATAAAGATATAATAATCAAAATGAATATCTAAGTAGATAAACCAGGAAGAGCTGTGACAATCAGTGCATCTCCCACTATGAACACGCAGTCTCGGCAAGTTGCTGTTATGAATGTGGATGTCATGATAAACATGTTCGTTATGCTCATTGAATGGCGTCAATCCTTTCATGTACTATTAAATGTATTAAAGGATAAGTACTAAAAACATCATTACTCTTTTCTACCATCTAGACTAATTCCACAATCCAAATCTTGGAATTACCAAATTTATCTTCTTCTTTTTTCATAATTTCACTATTTTTGTTGATGATTCCCTTAGATTTAATCGCAATCATATATACTGGAAAAATTTTTCTTAAGCTAAAAAATCAACAGAAACTAAAAAGACGATTAGTTCTAGTTCATTACTAAAATTGACAAAGATTTCTAAGCAAAAAAGATTTTTGAGGAAAAAAAGCATGAGATAAACTAGAAAGATGTTCAAATATGCTTTCCGATAAACTAGAAAGATTGTTCAAATATGTTTTAAGATAAAGATATAATAATCAAAATGAATATCTAAGTAGATAAACCTAGAAGACCTGTGGCAATCAGTGTATCTCACACTGTGAACAAGCAAACTTATTTTCCGAAACACTGACCGCAAGGTTGCCGGTGTAAGATCCCTCAACTTAGTCCCACATCTAATACCTACTGGGAGAAGATCCTGTTTATAAGTGGGAATGGACTATAGATCTTTAACTTTCGGGGTACCCATTTTAAAGAAATGACTTAGCCCATTACGTTGCACTTTAGGCTGGGTCATTACAAATGGTATTAGAGCCGACCTGGTTCCATGTTAGATGGTGGGATGGACTAGGGATGTTGGCTAGGCTGCCGGTCACGGGCCAGAAAGGTCGTAGGCTGGGGCTAGCAACGGGCCAAGATATAGGCATTTCGGGGACGAAATTTCCTAAGGTGGGTGGATTGTGAGATCCCTCAACTTAGTCCCACATCTAATACCTACTGGGAGAAGATCCTGTTTATATGGGAATGACTATAGATCTTTAACTTCCGGGGTACCCATTTTAAAGAAATGACTTAGCCCATTACGTTGCACTTTGGGCTGGGTCGTTACAAATGGTATCAGAACCGACCTGGTTCCGTGTTAGATGGTGGGATGGACTAGGGACGGGCTATGACCTGGTTCCGTGTTAGATGGTGGGATGGACTAGGGACGTTAGCTAGGCTGCCGGTCACGGGCCAGAAAGGACGTGGGCTGGGGCTAGCAACGGGCCAAGAATAGGCATTTCGGGGACGAAATTTCCTAAGGTGGGTGGATTGTGAGATCCCTCAACTTAGTCCCACATTTAATACCTATTGGGAGAAGATCCTGTTTATAAGTCGGAATGGACTAGAGATCTTTAACTTCCGGGGTACCCATTTTAAAGAGATGACTTAGCCCATTACGTTACACTTTGGCTGGGTCGTTACAGCCGGGCTGCTGCTATGATTGTAGAGGTCATGATAAACGAAATAGTATTTGTTGTGTGCGTACAAAGCTTACAGAGAGCAGGGTAAAGAGGGTTTGGACTTGACTAACAATTAGTTATTATCCTTTTCGTATCTCTTTGATTCTAGTGATTAGTGGTAGCATGATTTAAGACTTTAAAAAAATTTAACGACATGATAAAAATTTTGATTTTTATGAAAACTTAATATGGCATGAAATCAAACCATTTTTCAGATGATTATAGCTATTTGTAGGTGCTTTATGACATCAATGCATGTTGCCTAATGCTTTGATAGCAAGTTTATGATGGAGTGCTGATTCATATTCTGGTTTTAATATCAATGAGAAGTTCACTTAAATGCATCACACAACGAAAAAGAACAACAATACGATGAATACAAAAACACCCTTGTTTATTTTTTTTATTTTTATTTTTTTCTCCGAAACAAGTTGCTATTGGTGCTATAATAACGTGGCCATTGAAAACGGAAGCAAATCTTTCAACAATAAAAATGGGCAACCAACTAACCATTTTATTTCGTTTTTTGTAAAAAAAAATCTAACCATATTTTTTTGCATTTTCATTAGTAACGGCCCAATTCTTTGGCATGCGATGTACATTGTCCACCCATATACTGTAGCAGGCCTTATTTCTTCTCCAAATACAAGAGGAGTTCTAACAGGGTTCCACAAGCATAAACATGTTTGTTAAGCTCAATGAATATTGTTAATCCTTTCATGTACTCTTAAATATATTAATGGATAAGTACCAAAACATTATAACTCTTTTCTACCATCTAGACTAATTCCGCAATCTAAATCTTGGAATTACCAAATTTGTCTTTATGTCAAAATTTCACTATTTTTGTGAATAATTCCTTTAGATTTAATCGCAATTATATATACAGGGAAAGATGTTTCTTAAGCTAAAAAATCAACAGATAAACTAAAAAGATGATTAGTTCTACGTTATTACTAATATTGACAAAGATTTCTAACCAAAAAAGATTTCTAAGGAAAAAAAGCTTGAGTTAAACTAGAAAGCGGTTCAAATATGCTCTCCTATAAACTAGAAAGATTGTTCAAATATGTTTAAGATAAATATATAATAATTGAAATGAATATCTAAGTAGATAAACCGGGAAGACCAGTGACAATCACTTTATCTCCCACTGTGAACACCCCAGACTTATACACTGAGACACAAGACGCAAGGTTGCCGAGCTGCTGCAATGATTGTAGATGTCATGATTGGTGGGAAATGTACCATTGAAATTGAAGGTGGTGAGATGGGGAAGGAAGTTATTAGTGGCTACATTTGTTTTGTGATAAAGAAAAAATGTAAGAAGTTGTAGTTATAGGTGGTCAACTGGTCATGGACGATTCTAAAAACAAAGTCAGATTCTGAAAACAATTATTAGGTAACTGGAAGATTCCAAGAGCACAAGTCAGATTCTGATAACATTTTTTAATCTTCAAAACAAAAAGCATTTTTAATTAAAAATAGTTAAAATAATTTCATAATTTAAACCAAATTTAATAAAAAACTTAATCCCGACTACCGAACCGAATCGAACAATGTTCACACAAAATTGACCATGAACACTCTTACCATTTTTTAATTTACACTACTCTCATTTTCTCGCTCCCACATCTAAAATTTTAAAGTGGTCACTCTCATATTTAAATAATTAATTTAATTACCTTCAACATCTAATTTTCATGTAAACTCATAATTTTATCTTTAATAAAAATAGACAATATAGAGGTCATGTGTATTCTAGTTACAAGTAAGATGCCTAAATTATGTACACAAATATAAATATGTATTTATCTTATAATTTCTACTCACAAGACTAATTTCTATTTTAATTTAATAGGTAGGTGACCAATCCACAAGCATAAACAAATTACATATTTCCTTGACTACTCTTTTGTTACGAATATGCGAGAAATAAACGAGTGAGGTTTTACCGTGTGTGTTTTTATCAAGTACACACTAATTTAGATGAGAAAAAAGGCAGCGAGGAGGCCACATCATACGCCGTATCCGACGTGGACGCCAAGTCACACACCAGATGGACGAATGGGCAACAACGGATAAAATCGTAAAAGCCATGCCACGGTATCGGCTCACTACATGACTCCGTGGAGTATGAATCTATATATCGATTCATTCACCCCTCCCTCGACTCTCTACCCCTCCCCACCTCTCTCCTCCTCCCCATTCCTTCCTTCCCACGCCGCCGGCATTGCCCGACTCCCCTCCACCGCCGCCAACCATCCTCCACCGCCGTAGGTACGTCTCTCTCGGCCCCCTACCTCTTCTCTCCGGCTCCGGCGAGCCTTTTCCGCTTTCTCTCGTCGTTTCTGTCCAAAATCTATTTGTTGAATGATTGTTTGTGAGGTTGTGGGTGTGCTTTACGTGAGTTTGTGGTCGTTGGCGTGATCGGGGGTTGTTGGATCGGAGGGGTGATTGGGGAGGGTCTGGGGATGTTGGGGGTGTAAAAGCGAAGCTGTTTTTAGGGTGTTGGTGGGATTTAGTCATCGGGATTGGGTTTTTTTTGTGGGTTTTGATGTTGGTTGCGTGTGGGTGGGAGTTGGGGAGCGATAATGGTTTCGGAGCGAAAAATCAATCCCTGTTTTTTACTTTGGTTGATGATGATAAATAATTATGGATGAGAATTGAAGTTTATTTTTAACTGTGTCATGAATGTGTAGTTATTTTTTTGTTTATTGCAGAGGTTACCTCCATGTTGTTCTATAAACCTTTTATTGTTATCTCTTTGTAAAAAACAAAGTTTTATCTAATAACATTAATGTACATGTACAGTTTGATAAATCTTTTTCTTAGAGTAGTTTGATCCAGCTTTTTTATAGCTCTATATACTTGTTTCGGTTATATGTACATAAATGGTGTTACAGTATTAATCAGGGATCATTGATGCAATAGCAGTTGGATTATTTTGTGTTCGGTTTTGTAACAAATTGTTATTTCTTGTTCTGATTTTGATCAATATGGGAAGAGAAAAAAATAGTATTGCATACAAGGCCCACAGATTAGGAGGGTTTGGACTTGACTAACAAACAGTTATCTTCCTTTTTTGTCTCTCTTTAATTCTAGTGACTAGTGGTAGCATGATTTAAGACTTAGAAAAATTTAAAGACATGATAAAAATTATGATATTTATGAAAACTTAATATGGCTTGAAATCAAACCATTTTTCAAATTATTGTAGTTATTTATAGATGCTTTATGACATGAATTTATGTTGTCTAATGCCTTGATAGCAAGTTCATGATGGAGTGCTGATTCATATTCTAGTTTTACTATTACTTAAAAGTTCACTTACATGCATTCCACAATGAAAAAGAACAACAATGAGAAGAATACAAAAACACAAAGGTTTAGTTTTTTTCTCTGAAACAAGTTACTATTGCTACCAAATTACCATGGCCATTGAGAGCAGAAACAAATCCTTCAGTCAACTAACCATCATATTTCTTGTTTTTTTTTTTAAACGGACGATATTTTTTGCATTTCCCGAGTAACATCCCAATTCTTTGGCATACGATATATATTGTCCGTCCACATTCTATAGCATGCCATATTTCTTCTCCAAATAGAGAGGAGTTAGAACAGGTTCTACAAGCATAAACATATTCGTTATGCTCATTGAATACTGTCAAACCTTTCATATACTCTTAAATGTATTAATGGATAAGTACTAAAAACATCATAACTCTTTTCAACCATCAAAACTAATTTGGCAATCCAAATCTTGGTACTACCAAATTGATCTTTTTTTTTTTTCAAAATTTCGCTATTTTTGTAGATAATTCTCATAGAGTTAATCTCAATCATATATACTAGCAAGGATTTTTCTTTGGCGTATGGTATACATGTCCATCCATATTCTAAAGCAGGCTATATTTCTTTTAAGTACAAGAGGAGTTATAATGGGGTTCCATAAGCATAAACACGTTCGTTATGCTCATTGAATAGTGTTAATCCTTTCTTATACCCTTAAATATATTAATGGATAAGTACCAAAAATATTATAACTCTTTTCTACTATTTAAACTATTTCCCCAACCCAAATCTGAGAACTACTAAATTGATCATTTTTTTTCAAAATTTCACTATTTTTGTAAATGATTCTATTAGATTTAATCGTAATTATATATACCAGCAAAGAATTTTTTTAGTGTACTCCATATTTTGTAGCAGACTATATTTCTTCTTGAAATACAAAAGGAGTTATAACCGTGTCCGCAAGCATAAACATACCATATTTCTTTTTGTATTTAAATACAAAAGGAGTTATAAGAGGTTCCACAAGTATAAACATGTTCATTATGTTCATTGAATAGTGTTAATCATTTCATGCATTCTTAAAGGTATTAATGACTAAGTACAAAAAACATTATAATTTTTTTCTACCATCTAGAATAATTTCACAATCTAAATCTTGGAACTACCAAATTAATCTTTTTTTTCAAATTTCACTGTTTTTGAAGAAAATTCTATTAGATTTAATCGCAAAGATTTTTCTTAAGTTAAAATTTTAATAGATTAACTAAGAAGATGATTAGTTCAAGGTCATTACTAAATTTGATATAGATTTCTAACCAAAAAATATTTCTAAGGAAAAAAGCATAAGATAAACTAGAACGATGGCCAATTATACGTGTTTCTTCGATAAACTAAAACTAGAAAGATTGTATCAAATATATTTTAAGATAAAAACGCAATAATCTAAATAAATATGTAAATAGATAAACCCGTAAAGCCTGTGGCAATGGCTGAAATAAGATAAACCTGTTGGACGAATGCCCAACAACGGAGAAAATCGCAAGCGCCATGCACGGTATCGGCTAACTCCATGACTCCCAGGAGTATCATTCTATATATCGACTCATTCACCCCTCCCTCGTCTCTCTACCCCTCCCCATCTCTCTCCTCCTCCCCATTCCTTTCATCCCACGCCGCCGCCCACCTCCTCCGCCGTAGGTACGTCTCTCTTGGCCCCCCCCTCCCCTCTTCTCTCCGGCTCCGGCAAGCGCTTTTTTCGCTTTCTCCTGTCGTTTCTGTCCAAATCTATTTGTTGAATGACTGTTTGTGAGGTTGTGTGTGGACTTTACGTGAGTTTGTGGTCGTTGCGTAATCGGGGGTTGTTGGGTCGGAGGGGGTGATTGGGGAGGGCCTGTGTCGTGGTTTCCGCGGCGTTGGGGATGTTGGGGGTGTCAAAGCGAAGCTTTTTTAGGGTGTTGGTGGGGTTTAGTCATCGGGATTGGGTTTTTCTTGGTGGGGTTTGATGTTGGTTGCGTGTGGGTGGGAGTTGGGGAGCGATATGGTTTCGGAGGGGAAAATCAAACTTTTTTTTTAGTTCGGTTGATGATGATGAATAATTATGGATGAGAATTTAAGTTTCTTTTTAACTAGTTCCTTTTTTTTTTGGGTTATTGCAGAGGTTATATCCTTGTTATATATGTATATATATATATATATATATATCTTATATTTTTATCTCTTTGTAAAAAAACAAAGTTTTGTTTAATAACAACTCTATATTTTCCTTAGGGTAGTTTGATCCAGCTTTTCTTATAGCTCTATATACTTGTTTAGGTTATATGTACATAAGTGATGTTGCAGTATTAATCAGGGATCATTGATGCAATAGGATTTGGATTATTTTTTGGGTTCGGTTTTTTAACAAGTTGTTATTTCTTGTTCTGATTTGAGGTAGTCGATCGGCTATTGTTCACTCTAGGTCTCTGAGTGCTAGTTCTGCCTTCTTCAGTTGTTTGTTGCGGTTTCCAAGCTTGTAAGATGGGGAGTGCGAATGATCAGTCCCAGCCTAATACGAATGTGCCGTCTGACAGCAAATCGGTTGGAATACCATCAACTCAACGGCATGGATCTTCCATTACATTGCCGTTGTGTATAACACTTGAAACACCAACTGACGGGCTTGCTGGTTCTGCAACGTGGCAATGAGTTTTTGTATAACTCTACCCAACCTGACAAATGGGCTAGCGAAGTAAAATTCCAGGATGGATTGGCTGTCGAATCAGTACCTAATTGTTTCGGCTCATTTGGTCAGATGGATCAGCATTGTCAATTACCGGATAAGACTGAACTAGCTACATCTTATGCCTTCAATACCAACCATGCCTATGATTATTTCACTGACCAATCTCTGACTTCTTATTTCTGCGAACTTAACCTCAATGACCCAATGGGGCCTCAAGTTGATAGTAGAACAAGCTCATATCCTTTTTTCCGCCATCTAAAAGTCATAGCTCTAACACTTTGATGAATAATTCCTACAGTGCTACAACTGACTACTCTTTTTCAGAAAGAGGATACCCAGTATCACCTGTTTATCGGCAATATTACCTTGATCCTCAGACAAATCCTTACTTCGAGCTGCACCATGAAAAACAAAGTCCTGTGTTGCAGGAGATCTCAAATGGTGGTGAAACCTTTAAAGCATGTAATGGGACTAGCCTTTCAGCAGCTGCTGACGGTCGATGCTACTCTGAGACTGGTGGGAAAGAATATAATGAGCCGTATTGGCATGGCTATGAGCAAAAGCAAAGGAGTGAGATTGCTCATAAGCAAGTTTTCTCGAGGAATATTTCCTCCAATTTTGCACAAAAATTTCCAAGTAGAATTTCTGAGCCAAATCTAGGTAACTCTTACAGTAATGTTTCAAATAAAGGACACAACTCTTTCATTAATTATCTCTTTAATAGAAATATGTTTTCAGATCCCCTGTCAATGGGTAATTTCATGAATGGGCCCTTGCAAAGTGATGGTCAAAACTTCAGAAACTACTTACAAGAGAATTTAGTATGGGTCACTAAAGCAGGAAGTATTTGTGAGGTTGCACAAGACCAGATTGGGTGTCAATTCCTGCAAGACAAAATTACGGGAACTCATGAAGACCTCGAGAAAATATTTGTCGAGACCGGTGATCAAGTTGTAGAACTTATGATGAATCAATTTGGAAATTACCATATTCAGAAGCTTCTTGAGATATGTACTGAGAGTCAGTTGACAAAAATGCTTCGGGAGGTGACTAAAGCAGAAGGGGGTATAATCAAAGTTTGTTGTGATCAGTATGGGTAAGTTTTTACTTCTACTAATATATAATGCTTGCCGGATAGTATCCAACATGCTTTTTTCAACTGTTTCTGATTCACATATATATTGACAAATGCAGGACTCGAGCTATGCAGAAGATCATTGTATCTATTAGCACGCCGGAGCAATTTTCTATCATTGTCTCATCATTGAAGTCTTGTATAGTAGCATTGATGAAAGATACAAATGGACATCATGTTGCACTATCTTGCTTGGATCAGTTACCAAAGGAATATAGCAAGGTAATTCAAATTACAGCAAATTGGAGAGACTGTCTGTTGATTATATAAGCGGTCGATTCCTGCTGCAAGATTGATTAATTAATTAGTCTTTTTTCCGGTGTTCCTGCCTTATTATCATGTATGCTGTGAAGGTCATTGACTAGGTTAAGTCTATTTCATCTTGTGAAAGCTTCTACAATGTTGCGGGTTGGTATACTTGATTCCACATTATCCGTTAAAAGTGAAAGCATCATTGTAGATGCTGCCATGAAAGTTGGAAGGCTTCATACAGTAGTTGTCTATTAATTTTTGTGGGAGAAATTTGATAGGATTAAAGAAATGTATCCCGAAAGGGGCTTCATGCGAGTAACTGTTAGTAATTTTTCTTTAGATTATCAATTGTGATGTTTGACATTCCAATCTGCGTTTTGTTTAAAATGTGTGATCTTTTGTTAAATGTTCTAAATATTTATCTTCTTAATACAAGTTTGTGGTCTCGTTTCTTCCATTTTCTGGAGGTTTATTTTGACAGCAAAGAATACAGATTGGAAATAATTGGTGGGTTTTTTAATAAATGTAGCTGTTATATACCTCGGGAACTCCTTGTTGTCGTGTTAACTATTAAAGATAATATTTGAGTACAGCCTGGAACTTTTGGCCATGATAATTCTTTAACCAGAAGAAAACTCTTCACTAAGTGTAGAAACATTTTTGATTGACGTCGTTACCAGTTATACTGACATCTGATGTGATCGTTTAAAAGAAACTTGTGGACGTAAGGGTGTTATATTGCTTCTGTGCAATCTGACTTTGAATCTATGTATCTTTATTTTACAGATAGTAATTAGATATCCATAGAACTATATTGTATCCATATTGTTGTTGGTGATTGACAATGCCGGTGTCGACAGAAGCTCCACGTATAATCTTCTATTATATATATCTTCATTGTATTTCTTAATCAGCAGTCATCTCATTATGGTCATCTAATAATATACGAAGACATGATAAAAATATTGCCGAAGCTTAAAGGCTTGTTTCATTATCTGTTTCCAGGTCCAGAAAATGAAGGGCATGTGGCATTGAACTTGTCATTTTGTTTTCTGCGTACTTTTGTGTCGAAATTTTTTATAGGAAAGTTACCCATGATGAGCACATCATCTATGTTACTGACCCTTGCCCTAGGTGGTATAACGGGTACATGACAATGGATATAATGCCCTTCAGGTTGAGCATGAAGTTGGCTTTGTTTGTTTGGGTAACCTTGTTTCTTTGTACTCTGAATTTTAGATTTTGCTTTACTTAAAACCCATCATGATTGTCACGGAATTAGTCAGTTCTTGTTGCACTGACACCCAGGATTTCATTGCAGCTTCTCTTTGATGAGGCAGTTTGTTCATGCTTGGAGCTTGCAATACATAAACATGGCTGTCGTGTGCTTCCAAAGTATATTGATATTGCCGATGAGGAACCAAGGAGACGCATGCTGATTGGCATCGCTTCAATTCACTCAGCCTATCCCAAGATCCTTATGGGTATGCATTTGCATTTGCTTCACAAAATGTTAATTTTCTTTGAGTTTGGGACTGGATGCTTGATTTGGTTTCATGCCATGAAAAAATGAAAAGATGAGCACTAATTGCTCTCATATTTTGCAGAAACTATGTCGTTCAACACATTATTTCTGGATATAAAGCTGCTGCTAATGCTGTAGTAAATCAGTTATTGGGAAATTTTTGCGAACTCTCAATGCAGCAAGCTGCTAGTCATGTAGTGGAGACATGCTTGACATGTGCTGGAAGAAAAGAACTGCTTTGTATACTGGGAGAGTTGACAAGCAGCCCTTCATTTGGAGAATTATTAGTTCATCAATATGGGAATTATGTTGCTCAGAAGGCAATTAAAGTTGCCAAGGTTTTAAATCTTCTGAAATCACAATGTTTTTCTTCATTCTTCTTCCACAATTTTTTTCCGAGAATTGCTTATGATCATTTATCATACTGTGCAGAAAATGTCATTTCACGGCGCTCTTTTGGCTGCAATTAAACCTTACACTCCTATGCTTCAAAATGATCGGTTCGGAAAAAGGGTTCTTGCTTGTATCAATTTCATAAGGTAAATGTATTTTGGATATTGTAAAATACTGCGATTACATGTGCTGTTTACTAGACAAAGATTTTGGGAATAGCAATTGTAGGATAGTCTGTGTGAGTTTATTAGGCAAGCTCTTAGGATGAAGAATATCTAGGTAATAGTTCTCTAGGTGGGGCTTATGGTGAAAAACATTGTTTTGGAGTTCTCATTCTTGTCAAATGTGTCCTAGTATTATTGTATTTTATGGTTGTGACAATATTAGTGTTTTGTTTATATTAGTGTCCTTATTATGGGGTTTGTATGAATATACTACCTATTTGATGTCAAGTTCTAATTGATATTGATCATTTTGATAGTTGTAGAATTATCTATTTCAAACATCATTTTCATTATCCACACCTTATCCCGTGTAGAAAGTGAGCAAACCGTGAAAGAACCATTGTTTATGTTATGGCAAGAATGAGAAGTGTTTGGATATGACCAAAGCTAAATCCAATTTGTCTAATGACATTTTCAGGTTTTGCTACCATCTAATTGTCATTTGAATTGGATTAAATTGATGAACAGGGATAAGAACGATTAATTTGACCTGAAAAAAGTTGGATTTTTATTTTGAAGTGAATATATAGATGACTTCATTTGGATTCAGACGAGATTGTGCATGAATTTATTTTTCTCAACTATATTATAGAAGATTTTGATCATTTATTCTTTTTTTCACACTTAAGATATTGGATTAAGATAGTATAGGAAGCGACCCGCATGCACTCCCAATCCTGTCAACCATGATTCAATGTCGCCTATTACTATGTATTGATGGTGGTTCGCACCTTTTGGCACCCACTTTTTGGCACCTAATTTTTTTGGACAGTGAGAAAATAAGAGAAAATGACTTAAAAAATAAAGAGAATTAACTTTTCTTTTTTTTCCTCTCGTCTATTTAGTTAAAAATTTTTTTTACATAGCATTATTATCATTTTTCTTATTTTCTTGTGTTTTTGTAGAAAAATAGTTTGTGGAGAGGTGTCCACTGTAATGGAAAGAAAATTTTATTTCTCACATTTTCTTTCAAACCAACCAATTAAAAATGTGAGAAAAGTACTGCATTTTTTCCACACTTAATAGAAGCGGTACGAGTGGCATGGGTGAGGATTTTCTCTAGCACTTGCTATACAAATTCCCCCAAGTAGGTTTCTTTTTTAATTCTTAATTTGTAAAATTTAAAATAATTATAATTTACAATTATATTCTATAAATTATGGTGATGAGGACCAATTATAGAGTTGTTACAATAAGTTTAATGTACTAAGTGCTACAACCAATCCTTTCCCCACTTCCTACACATTATACGGGTGTTTCTCTCTCTACTTGGGTGAAGAACCTATTGCAAATTTTTACTACCACTGCATTTTCCTTCCCAACGCCACCTCAACGCTTGCTTGAATCAATTCACTCACGTACGAATTTCTATGGATTTATTGTTGTTTATTTATATTAAAAAACATCTTGTTTACAAAATGGCTTGCGAGTTTGTGTTTTACAAGATAAAACTACAAGTGGATTGGTTGATAATAATCATTCTTTGATTTTGGACGATTATTTATAAATTTTATTTTTCAAAATGTTTCTTTTTATTAGTTGACAATTTCTCTTCCTGGGTTTTATCTTCTCAAACGCCATTGATGACAGTTTCTATATACTCCTGGATATATGACTATGCTGCTGTACTGTCATGTTTGCATGATCCATCCTTGAAGAACCAAGTTGGCTCTATGGATTGAAGTTTTTAGTTTTTTTAGTTTTTTGGATAAATCAATGGTCGACAATAATCATTCTTTAATTTGGGAAGATTATTTAGAAATTTTACATTCGAAGTGTTGCTTTTGATTTATTTATGACACCTCTCGTTAAAATCTAAATTCGAGCCATTAGGATTTGCTCAGAGTGGCTATTATGCTAATTGAGATCTAGTCGCATCTGTGGTGAAATGAGAGACTTTTTAATGTTAATGCTATTTAAAGCCTTACAAAATTTGTCCAAATGAGATTCATGTGCCCTTCTAGACAGGGCTTCTAAATGAGTTTGAATACTTGCTATCTCAGCTATCTCACTTTTTTATTATTATATTGTATATAAATAAATATAATTAGTTATAATTAAATTTATTAATATACATATATATAATATAAAAATTATATTATTATATTATTTTATCGAGTCAAGCTCCGAGTCAATTTCGAGTCGAGTTCGAGTTATAACCGAGTTAAGTCGAGTCAAATACTGCCTTGGTCAAACTCGATTTGAAGGATTCGAGTTCGAATTCGAGCATTTAATTGTCGAGTTTCGAGTTAAGTCGAGTCAAACCAAACGCAAAATGTTCACGAGCTAACTCACTCAATTAACAACCCTACTTCTAAATCATATATGTATGTATGTATGTATATATGTATATATATATATAAGAGGTTGGGGGCTGTACTGCAGCACAGCCAAGATGGCTGTGCTGCAGTGTTTCAGCCGTTGGATCAAATCCAACGGCTGAAACAAGCCCCCTACTTCCCCCTTCTCCAGCAATAAAAAAAAAAAAGTTTCTGGCAGCAGCGCCGCAGCTGGCCGCTACGTCGCTGCCACCCTAGCCGATGCGATGCCGCCACCCTGGCCGGCGTAACCGCGGGGGACGGGGCGGCGGATCTAGTCGCCCGCCTCTTCCCCTGCCGGCCCGCCGCCCCGCTGCTGGGCGACAACACCGCGTCCCCGCCCGCCACCCCGCCGTGCGACCCCCCCCGTCCCGCCCCTATCCCCCGCCTCGCCACCCCGCCGCGCCCCCCCCCTCCGGCCCCCGCTGCCACCCAGCCGCGCCCCCCTCGGCCCCTGCCGCCACCCCGCCGCGCCCCCCTCGGCCTCCGCCCGTCACCCCGTCCCCTATCGTCGCGCCCCACCCCCACCCCACCCCCCCTCCGGGCCGTCGCCGTGGCCGGCCATCCTTCCCGCCCCCTCCGCCGTCGCTCCTGAGGCGGCGCCGCCCTTTTTTTTTTTGATCTTGGCCGTTGGATGCTGATCCAACGGCCAAGATCAAACTCCAGCACAGCCAAGATGGTTGTGCTGGAGTACAGGAACCTTTTTTCCCTATATATATATATATATATGGATTTAATGTTTGTGTGGTGCAGCACAGGCAACTTGCTTGTGCTTGAATTTGATACCAGCCATTTGATTGTATCCAACGGATGGAAAAAATATCCCGAGCAAACACCCATCTTCACCACTGCAACAGCGTGGAGTTTCTTCCTGCTTCTTTGCGTCGACGAGATGAAGGGGCTCGGAGGCCAATTGCGAGCGGTTAGTGGCAAGGGCTGGCGGAGGCAGGCGGTGGCGAGTGGAGTCGGGCAAAGCTGCGTAGAGGTGGGCGGAGGCGAGCGGAGGTGAGCGGAGGCAGGTGGTGGCGCCACCCACCTCCGGCGACCTTGCCTGTGCTTGAGTTTGATACTGGCCATTGGATTCTATCCAACGACTGCAAATGTATATTTCTGAAGCTCGTTGGACCGGGGCAGCGCCCTCTCCCCACCCTCTCCGGCCCTCATCAACAAGTCGCTGGTGGAGAGATACGAGTCGTCGTCGCCTATAGTGTACGCCGTCGTCCCTGACCCTGCCTTTGTCGAAAACCTTGACATCCGCCTGGGTTGAAGTCACCGGCGAGAAACAGAGGAAGTCTCAAATGGAGAAATGTGGTTGGCGGCGTCATAAAAGTTGTAGCTTTGATTGAGGCAATGGCAACAGTGGATTCGCCGGCAAATGTCGCCTCACCAAACTCCCAAGCCGACGCCTCCCGCCTTCATCCTACCGGCAACCGTTTCCTCACCGGTGGTGGGTGGCGCAGCAAAACATAGGGGTGAAGGAAAGGGTGATGGCAATTTCGTAATAAAAACTTGATTCGCTCTCGACTCGAGTTAATATTACGAAATAAATTTTAAAAAATAAAATAAAATAACTTCATAATAAAAACATGACTCGCTCTCGACTCAAGTCAATATTAAGAAATAAATTTGAAAAATAAAATAAAATAATTTCATAATAAAAACTTAACTCGCTCTCGACTTGAGTTAATATTACGAAATTCATCTCGAAAAATTTGAAAAAAATAAAATGAAATACCATAAAATAAAATAAACCATTAAAACTTGATTAATTTATTTTATGATATTTTATTATATTTTTTATATTTTCGGGATGTATTTTATAATATTGATTCAAGTAGGGAGCGAGTCAAGTTTTTATTACAAAATTGCCATTATTTTATTTTTCTTCACCAACCTTGTTTTCTCCCCCACTGACCGATGGCAATTTTATAATAAAAATTTGACTCACTCCCAACTTGAGTCAATATTACAAAATATATCTAGAAAAATATTAAAAAATACAGTAAAATATCATAAAATAAAATAATCGAGTTCTAACTCAAATAACATGTTAGGTTTAGGTTTAGAGCATATTATTCGAGTTAGAACTCGATTTATTTTATTTTATAATATTTTATTGTAATATTTTAATATTTTTCAGGATATATTTCGTAATATTGACTCGAGTCGGGAGCGAGTCAAGTTTTTATTACAAAACTACCCCCACACCTAAACCCATTTCTTTCCCCCTCAACCACATTAGCCACAAAATTATTTTATTTTTTAAAATTTTATTTCGTAATAAAAGTTTGACTTGTATTCATAATTAAAAATTGACTGGCTCCCAATTATAATTAATATTATGAAATAAATTTTAAAAAATATATAAAATAATTTCGTAATAAAAACTTGAGTCAAGTTTTTATGATGAAATTATTTTATATATATCTTTTAAATTTATTTTATAATATTAATTATAATTGAGAGCAAGTTAATTTTTTATTACAAAATTACCGTGTCGTGCCAAAGATGTTTGTAACTCAAAAAAGAGAGATCACTACGATGGAACCTTCGATGATCTAACATAATGCGGATGATATTAGGTTTCATAACCAAGAATCCGTTTTGTAACGGAGAATGGTCGTTGATAAATCAATGGAACCAAAGGATGGTCGTTGAATAAGAAAGCCCTTCTTTTGAGCGCTTGTTCTAAAAAATACAATCAAAAAGCTTGCTTCCACCAAATTGAACCGTCAAAGATCCTTCACGAAGCATGGTTCTTTCCAATTACCATGTCCTCTGATTCGACCAGCAAAAAGACCAAAGAAACTGATCAAACATGTAAACACCAATACAAAGAGCTACTAATAAAACATGTAAACACCAAAATCATTTCATTCCAGGAAGCCAAGTTCTTTACCGGCATTTCATCAAATCGCCTCCTAGCTAGCTCCATCTCATTTAGTTTGGCATAAATTATCACAAGGGCCGTTGCTACAAGAGGATTCACATCAAAAGCCGGAGAAGAAGGCGTTCCACGGGACCGTATCCTTCTCAAACATTCCATCGAACACCTTCGTATCTCCGACCTCAGAGAAGTTGAGGTAGAAGCCGACCAGCACCAACCCAATAAAGGCGTCACCTTGGAAGCTCTAACGACGGGGATGGGGTATCCACCGCCAGCAGAAACGGCAGAGACGGTGAGGGAGTAGGTGAAGTTGTCGGGGCGGAGGGAGGGGTCGCCGGTGGCAGCAAGGCGGAGATAGAGGGAGAGGGCGTGAGCGGGGATGGCATTGCGGGCAAGGCCGCGAATGAGATGCGGCGGTGGGAGCGGTGAAGGGGAAGGTGGAGGCACTGGGGGAGAGGAGGCCGAGGAGGGCGTCGACATCACCGGTGGAAACGGAGCGGGCGGCGGCGGAGAAGGCAGGGGAGGTGGGAGTGGATGCAGGAGCGGACACGTGGGACTTGATGACGAGGAGGCCAAGGTCGGGGAGAGGGGGCCGAGGGGTCGGGCTCAGCGTGGCCGGCGGCAACAGTGGAGGTGCTCCCGCCATCGTCGGTGACGTCTATGGCTGGTGTTACAGCCTTGATTCGTGGACGTCCCGGGAACCAGGGTTTGGGTGTTGTTCCTGGATTTCCCCTACGTCCATGAATGGGATAGCAGTGGTTATCCGAGTGGTGGAAACAACACACCGAGGCTAACCCGTGATTATGTTGCAGTCCAAACCGAGTTGCACGATGCTGCTGGAGGACCGAGCATGCCGGTGGAGCAAGGCGTCGGGAACAGCAGCAAGTGCCGGCATTTGGGTCGGTACATGGTGTGCCGAGCAATGCCGGGCTCGGGTTCGAAGAAACCTCAAAGGCAGCAAGGTCGCATCGCGGTGCGCTAGCGAGTGCTGTGATCGAGCACTGGCGCTAGGCGCTGCGTGGTGATCGGTATTTGGACCGATCACGCTACCGGGAGCAGCAGCAGGCGCGCGCGAGCGAGCGCGCGAGCGAGCGCGCCGAGCGTCGCGCAAGTGTGCGCGCAGGCGGACGCGCGCGGGTGAGCGCGCGCGGCATCGGGCGCGCACAGGCGAGCGCGCGCGAGCGAGCGCGAGCGAGCGCGGGCGAGCGCGCGCGGACGAGCGCGTGCGGGCGCGCGAGCGGGTGCACGGGCACGGGTGCGCGAGCGCTGCATGGTGCATGGGCGCGGGCACGAGCGGCATGCGGGTACCGCTGTTTGGTGCGGTACTGGGTCCTGCTCGGTAGCGATGTGCGGAGTTGGCGACGCAGCGGCGGGCCATTGCCGGCAGGTGGGTCGGTAGTTGCTGCGAGGTTGAACCAAGGCCTAGGATCGAGCCGTGGTGATCGAGACGGGATCCTAGCGGTGCAGCCGACGGTTAGGAGGAAGCTTCCTGGACGTTGCTGGAGTATCTTGGTGAAGATATGCAGTTATCCAGATTGGGCGTTGCAACAAACTGCTGAAGATAAACTTGGAGGCCGTTGGATGAACCTGGATGGGAGATGGTCTAGGTTGCTGAACACGGTGGATCTTGCAGATCTCTGGAGTTGAAGATGCGGGCAGATTCGGAGTTATCTTGGAGCAGCAGGTCGTGAGTATAAAAGGGTTAGGCCAGACGTGGAGAAAGGAACTTCTCTTCGACGGACTGAAGAGGGGGCCGATTGGGTACTTGTTCTCGTGGTGAGACTTGCTGATCGGTGGCAACGTGAGCAACCTGGAGAGGGAAGAAGCGAGGGAGTTGCTGCAGCCGGCGCTGGGAGTAGTGCTGGAACTCCGGACGCTTGCTTGAATCCAAGGTGCACGTTGTGAGGTTGCTGGTGTTGGCAACTGGGAGGGTTACTCGGGCCAGGTAATCCTTGTGTGAGTTCCTTTGTATTTTGGGTACATTGGGGCGAGGCTGTGGGGGCTGTCCACAAGCCGAGCAGGTACTTGAGAGGAGTTCGAGTGCTTGTAATCCTTATAGTCGGTTTAATGATATAAGGTTGGGGTTTCCCCGTATATCTGTGTTGTGTTCGTTGGCTGACGTTTTAGGCAGGGAACCTTAGTACCGGGTCGTGGTCGAGGTTTACAAGGCGACAGTGGTTGCTGAGACGAACAAGGACAGAGGCACGATCTCCACCAGGCGTGTTGCTGGTGGGGCGATCGGGCAGTGCTGCGGTGGTGGTGCTGTTTGACTCCTGGAACAGCCTATCGGCAAGGCGTGCCGATAGCCAGGAGTGCTGTCGAAGTGCTGGTGCGTGGCCAGACACGGGTGATCGATCAGGGGCGCTGTTTGAGGGCAACACCGAGCGGGTGGATCTGCTGGACGTGCAGGGATCAACCTCGGTGGTGCGTATTGCGGCCGAACACGAGTGTAGTGTTTGTGGCCTTAGCTCCCGCTATTGCGTGTTGAGTAGCAGGCTGAGTGTTCCCAGGGAGGGGAATACGCCGCACAGGCAGGGACTCGGAGGCGAAAAATTCGACCTTACGAACGGGCCTGTGACAGCTGGGGTGGTTGTTTAATGATGAAAAATAGTGAAGCCGGTGGGTGTTATAAATTTCATTTCCAGCCGTTGGATAGAATCCAACGGCTGGGGAAAAAGTTAAGCACAGCTATGATACCTGTGCTGCAGCACAGATTTCTCATGCTATATATATATATATATATATATATATATAGCTAATAATTCAATTAAACATTGTTAAACTAGGGTAAGGTAGAAGTCATTGGACTATAAATATTTATGTTTTTTATAGTCCAAGTTCAAATGATCAAATCCATTTTAACAACGACAAAAAATATGCGCGCATACACACACACACACACACATATATATATATATATACTTCTCGAGAAAGGCTGTTCAATGTTCATCTAACAACTCTAGGCAATTTTTCTTGTTTGAAATTGGATTTATTTGCCTTCAAATTTAAATTGAGCCGGTTGGCCTACATGTGCAGCTCACTTCAATGGGGATGCACTTACAATTTTCCTTTTTTGCAAGAAGGTTTGTAAAACAATTTTTTTATGGCCACACAATTTATTGAAAAAGAAACAATGGTTCTCATTTAACAAAAACATAATATCATTGAATTCTATGATTTCATTATACATCTCACATTTGTTTACCAGGGGTTGAAAAAAACAGGTAAACAATTTTATGAAATGAATAAAGCATCATGCGCTTGCTTGCTTGAGCGAGACTTTGTGGGATAACAGCGTGATCGGGCACTCCAACGAATTTTACGGGATTACAGCATAATCAATTTAGTTGGCTCAAAACCTGGTTTAACCTGTTGGAAGGCATTATACCAAATTTTGTAACATATGAAATTCTTACTACTATAATTGTTGTCCTAAGTAGTATACAAAGCTGGTAGGTATTTTTATTAAAAAATCACTCTCTTTTAAGACGGATTATCATCTCATATTTACAAATTATTATAAATTTTTAAAGAATAATTTATTTGTTGACTTAAATTTTCTTATTAGAGATAGGTTCAGGTCGGATTTGGATTGGATATATCCATATCCGATCCGACCCAAATCTGAAAATCCGAACATGAATCTGAAGATTATGTCCATTTTATTTAGCATATCTACATTCGATCCGAATCCGCATAGCCCGTATCTAACCTAATTGACTAAAATATTTTAAATAATATAAGTTTTAATATAAAGACGAAGAAAATAATAAAAATATCATATACTTAAATATTTCAAAATATAATTTTATAAAATATCTCTTATTTGGATTAGATACAAATCGAATCACCCCAATTGCATATCCGATTTGAATAGTTTTGGATATATTATATGTAAATCAAAGTATTAAATCTCAGACCACTACTATTGCTCAACTTAATTGCAAAACCGATCCATAGGATAGACCTAACCACTCAAGGTGTTAAAATACGGAAAGCTCAAGAGAATCTAATGCGCAAACAAAATACAAATGAAAACGCTAACACATGCACATACACTTGGGCTAGGCTTTTAAAATTAGAACATCCTAAATGAATCCAAGTTATAAAGGCAGTTTAAAATCCCGAGATAAATCCGGCAGTCTCCCCTATAATTAGGATGCAGGAAAAAATTTCACAACCTGTACAATTTCACAACTTGTATAATTTCACAACTTGTGTGAATGAGACATCGCAACGCCTCCATCCAGGCTGACTTATCCAACTTCTAATCATAACCTAGATATATATAGAAAATTGTCAATAACAAACATTACTGGTCCAGAAATAACTATATTGGCTATGAGAGCTAACTCTCATGTAAAGAAAAATATATTAATAACTTTCGTGAACTCTCATCAGGGCATCTACCGAGGATGCCATGAGGTTGTAGACCCGGTAGCATCCTTAATTAACTAATCTATCTAATGCCTCTCTTGACATTTTTCTCATTCTTCTGTTCCACACTCGGGAATATCAGTAACCCCTAAGCCTTGTCCTGTCCGTGATATTTTTCTTAGCCTTGAGCATAAAGGCCGAGTACTTTCAGGTAGTCACCTTCAATACCCTTTAAACCACATGTATAGATGTATGTTGTACTAAACAGTACCCATAAACCTTCACGTTTCTCCGGGTTGAAGAAACTCGAAATGTGGAGTTATAAAATCCCTTAGGAATGGAACAACCCTCTCACTAATCCAGATCCCACTGTTACTGACATGTGCACCCACTCATAATGCATGCGAGTCAGTTTCACCATCTCTCGTCTCACTGAAAACTCGATAAAACTATATATAGGCCTGAGAAGGGATTTATATAATAGGCTTGAAGGCAACTTGCGGTGGATCATGTTTTCGACATTAGACTCGAGGGATCTCATCCTTGAGGGTTATTAATCCGAAAATTATTGACTAAAGGGCCTAAGTTAAGTAGGATCCAATAAAACACCATTTAACCTGTTCTGCAATCACTAAAATAAATCACAATGGACTAGAACAATAATTCAGAGACAAGTCCTAGACGGACTTGGTAGAAGCTCTAAGTGAGGCCACACACCTAGGTGATGAGCTCCTACTTCGTACTTACACATTACAACTAAATGCTAACGCCTATGTAAAACCCCAACTTCTGGTTAGACTTTTACCTACTTGTAGTTTTGCCTAGTTTGGGCTAGTCTCTAGTTGATTCGAGTGAGTTTGAGCTAGACCAACTTTCAGACCATGAGTATGGGCAGATAACCGTGTGAACATGTTATGGGGGCTGAGTATGGCCAACATGCATATGATAGCTTCAGTTATATTACAGCAGAGCATGAGTTATCAGTGTATACATGAGGTATACAAATTTTTTTATGTGTTAGTTAGGGTTTTATGGCTAGATCTAGGTCATTGTATCATATAATACCTATTTGGGATTTTTAGTATATCTTATTTATATGCATCTTAGGGATTTTGGACTACCGGATTGCCATGTGGGCCCAACTTGATTGAGTTATAGATTTTTACTCGACTGAGTTCAGGGTTTCGAGGTTCCTTTAGCCATATTATCTCAATTCCCGCCTATAGAGTCACTTTTAGGTCTCGAGTCAATTTTGACTTTGGACGGTCTCGATCCAAATTTTTAGTCCATATATACCCATCAGTGGGCCCACTAGGCTCACGAGTTTTTGAATGGTTCAGATCGTGCAACATAGCAAGATCTGGACCATTCAATAAAAATTTAATTAAAAAACTTAGCATCTCTTCCCATTATTTGGGACTGTTGCACCCCTAGTGCCACTGCCACTTAGGGGAGTCTCCGGCCCTCCTCCTCCCACCAAACCGGTCCGATCATGACCGCCTTGTGGCCGTATCGATCCAAGCCTAGCTTTGGCACCAACACTGCTGTTGTAGCCGCCAACTACGACATTTTTATCACCTGGTTTCTGGCACTGCAGTAGCCCTTTCTTACCATTTTTTGGTGCCAGCAAGCTTCCTCTGGTGAGGTCAACCACCCAAATAGGTTCATCTAGTCAAGACAGACATTTTGGGACCAGCACTAATCCTTGTTGTGGTCAAAATCGTCGCTGGTGACTCCACCTACCCGACGGTGATTTTCTTGCCTTTCTGGCCATTTTCTTGTTAGTAGCCGCCCGGACTTTTTCGACCACCACCGCCATCACCTCCACCTCGACATCCTTTGTAAAACCTGAACTTTAGGTTAGAGTTTTACTTGATTGTAGTTTTCTTGGTTTTGGTCTGTATCGTGTTGGTTCGAACAAGAACGAGCTCGAGCTAGATTAGTTTTCAGACTATGATGAATATGGGCCCAGATGGCCGTATGAGTATGTTATAGTGGCTAAGTATGCATGACATTCAGATGATAAGAGCAAGAGTTATCAGCGTATACCAAGGTATACAGATTTGTATGTATATGTTAGCTAGGGTTTTAAGCCTAGATCTAGACCATTCGTTTTGGATTTTTAGGGTATCTCATTGCATGCATCATAGGGATTTCAGTTCATCAAATTGTGCCTCTGTGGGCCAACTTGATTGAGTTGCAAATTTTCACTTGATTGAGTTTAGGGCTTGAGGCTTATTTAACCTTCTTGCCTCGATTCCTGCCTATAGAGTCACTTTTAGGACTCGAGTCAGTTTCAACTTTAGACTGTTTCGATCTGAGCTTTCCGTCCATATGTACATTACACACACCCATAGGTGGGCCCCACTAGACCACTGAGTTGTCGAAAGCTCAGATCATGCCATGTGGTAAAATATGAGCCGTCCACTCAAACATAGCATTCTCTATTTGATTTCTAGAGATTTCCCACAATTTTTAGAACTTTACACCTATAGCACCACCGCCACTTTTGCTCGCTGCCAGCGAGTTTTCGCCTCGTCCCCGGTCATCGGATCGGTACAATCATGACCACAATTGCAACCGTCACTGCTGCAGCCGCCGTCGGTGACGACGTTTATGTTATTGATTTACACCACCACCGCCACCCTTTCGGGCCATTTTTCGTCGACAGTGACTATCCACCTACGAAGCCGACTACCCCAAAAGTTTCATCTTACTGAGATCTTCATTTTTAGACCACCCATGACCACCGCCGCAGTTGCGATCGTTGTCATCGATGTCGTTGCAGTAGGCGATGATTCGGCTTCTTTCTAGTTGTTTACCATCCAGTTGAGGCCTAGACCTTGCTAGTTGTCACTGCCATCATGTTCCCTGTCCTCCCCTTAATCGATCCTGACCGGCGACCACCCCAACTGCATCACCGTCGGCATATTCTGGGGATGGGCACGGCCATCCCCGATCTTGTTCGTGTTCGTGTCCATGTTGTCCCGTTCGCGTTCGCATTTACCTACCCGCCAACCCATTCAGTTCGATCTGGTTCAGTCCGATTCAGCTCATTTTCGAACCGTTTTCGTCCATTCTTGCACCGTTTTTGGTAATTTGTGAACCCCTAGATTAATTTAGATACATATTTACATGATTTAACATGTTTGGATATTATGATTATTTTTCTTTATTTATTTACTATTTTATTTATTTATTTATTTATTCATGATTATTTATTTCTTGTTATTTATATATTTGTTGACTATGATGAACAATAATTTGACTAATTAATGTTATTTATAATGTATTTATTCATAGATATTATTTTTGTTCATGTTTATCGTATTTTATTTAATTTATTAATTGATTATTAATTATTTTCTTACTTGTGTTATTATTTATATGTATTTAGTCGTATGTTCGTATAATTGATATTTATATTATTATTCTTCATGATTAATAAGTATTAACTATTTTTATTTATTTATTGAATTATTATTATATATATATGTATATATATTTATATGTTTACTAACACGAGTATATATTGATATTTACTCATGTTAAGTCATGTATTTATATAGTAGAATTATATTATTATTTTATGATTAGAGTATTAATTATTAATTTATTTATTATTTATCTAATTATTTATGAGTGCATTTCTTTGTTTATTTATTTATTTATTATTTATTATTATTATGTCTCGATTTATGTGTCACGCGTTTAGTTATAGGTTTGTTAATACAATTTTCTCTATTATGATGTATTGATGATATAAGCACACACCACGAGCATGCATCATATCGAGTCATTAGTATTTTACTTAGCAGTGGGTTTCGATGTAAGTTAAGAAATCTGAGCTCCCTGTAGATGTATCGATGCTCTTGGAGCTTGGACCACAGGTTCATAGGACTCTCCCTCTCTATTTGACTCTCTGTGTGTAGAATTTAATCGTGTTTTAGATGTAGGACAATGTCAGTGGTGTTTTATCAGATCCCTCCAATGTCGGGCCATTTAGTCGTGTTTTCTATACATGTTTAATAAAACTACAAGGATGAGAGCCCTTATTGGTTTTTGAACTAAAGCTCTAGAAATATATGATATAAGCCTTTTCCCCTAAACCTATTATATAAGTATGATCATTTTTTATGGATTTCACGAATAAGAGAGTGAGTGGTATGGAGATATGTATGGACTACACTAATACTCCTTTAAACCCAGAAGTAGTGCGGTGTATGAGGGATTATGTAATGCTACATATTTCTAGAATTTGTGGTACTAACTTAACTGTTCTTTTTGCCACTCGAGTACCGAGCCGACACTTGTTTAAGTATGTTTGCTTACCGCCCAGTGTGAGATAATAATAAAGTTTCATAAGTTTCTGTAGATAAATTATTTTTCAGACCAATAACACTCGTTACTGACATTTTTCATATGATATATGTATTCCTGAAAATATTGAGTCAACTTTGGTGGGAGGACAAATAAATGCTACACACACTTGAGCTCAGCGTTGTTATTTTGTTCTTATTTTTATTTATATTTGATGTTTTTTATGCATATTTAACAATGTCTTTCATTCTCATGACACCGAAGCGGGTTGTTCTAATCTATTTTATCGATCGAGTCTTACCGAGAAACAATTTTAAACATTACATGACTCGATCGTAACAATTTTTATTCGGTTCTTAAGTGAACCAAAATCGGGGTGTTGCATCCTTTGTCGATTGCGACTAGTGGCAGTCTCTGCAGTGTCACCATTGGCATTTTCTAACAACGGGCACCGACCATCCCATTGGACCTGATACTCGGGTCACATTTGTTGTTCGCTAAATACAATGACATGTAAGTATACACAGTCAAAACAAGTAATATAATGATAAATTTCCAACTACTGTCCCACAGAAAGATAAATTTACTTACGTTAATGGTAGAAAATAGAACTAAGAGCAAAACAACAACAAAAAGAGATTTTAGTTTAAGATAAAATTTGTTCTAGAGTCAAATTTCCCTTAACATGAAATTAATCTTCATCACATCTTACTTTTATCTTTTATTCCTTTGGATTGTCGATTTAGGATAAGTATATGATACTGTGGCTCCTGTTCCTTCATGTTTCTATTATTTTGCCTCAATTTCTACCTCCCAGTGATAATTGATTAATCAATAAAATAATGCATTAAGATTTGCCTTACAATCAAATACTGCGTTATATATCTCCCGACCATAACGATAAACAAGTCAAAAGACTTGTTGTATGATGAATTATCAATGACTAATCTAATTAATTTCTCCCAAAATCTAAAACCTCATGATCAAAGAAATAGGCGATCAATCTACTCTTAGCATTAAGAACATGATAGTTCAAACAATTCAATTGAATAAAGGACTAAGAGGTTGAAATGAATTCAATTAAACCATGTTAAGTTCCATTCTTCTCTAAAACGAAATAAAGGACTACTCCATAATAAAAATAGAAAACATTATAAAGAAGAAACTACTTCTCATTATGAAAAGAAAATAATTACAAAAATTAGAACTACTTCTAAGTTAAGAGATGAGATATCCCCAACAATAAATGACCATCCCTTTATATAAAATATGAGATACCCATGAGATACAAGAATTCGAGGAAGGCTTCCATAACTCGATGTAGTCTAATTGATTTCGATGTTCGATGAAGTTTCCAACTCTCTGACTTACTCAAATGCAGCCAAAGCTATGTATATCCATCCTTATCGAGCTTTGTCAACACCATAAATCGTGGCCATCTATGGGTGGGGCCCAATGCCTTGACCAACAATTCCTAAGCTTCTTTGTTTTCAATTTTTTTCTGCATTAAACTCCAAAATTAAATATATCTAATAAAATATTAATTAACTAAAAAAATAAAGTAAAATATCACCTAATTAATAATATTTATACCCAAGATTTACAAAATCATATTAAAAACATGGGTAAAAATACTTAGGTCACTTTCGCCCACCCGCGTTTGTGTCTACCTACTAGATCCTGTCCACTAGTCCATGACCGAGTGTTCGAATAATTTTAATAGCATGCAAGTATACATGGTCGTAACAAGTAATATAATGATAAATCATATTATCGTTCCCACAGAGAGTTGAATTGTCTTAAATTAATTAAAGAAAATAAAATTAAGAACAAAACAAAAATAATTAACTTAACGGAATCTAAATACTAACTTTAAATTAAAAGAGAAGTCAAAATTATAAAACTCGTTCTAGAGTCGAATTTCCCTTAACATGATTTTAATCTTCATCATATCTTACTCTTATCTTTTATTCCCTCGGATTGTCGATCTAGGATAATTATATGACATGGTGGCTCCCGCTCCTTCATGCTTCTATTATTTAGCCTCAATTTGTACCTCCCGGTGATAATTGATTAATCAACAAAATAACGCATTAAGAATTGCCTTACAACCGCATACGGTGTTGTGTATCTTCCGACCACAACGACAAACAAGTCAAAAGACTCGTCGTGATGAATTATCGATTACTAATCTAATTAATTTCTCCCGAAATCTAATTAAACCTCATGATCTAAGAAATAGGTGATCAATATATTCTTAGCATTTAGAACATGATAATTCAAACGATCCGATTGAATAAAAGAGTAAGAGCTTGAAATGAATTCAATTAAATCATGTTAAGTTCCATTCTTCTCTAAAACGAAAATTAAAGACTGCTCCATACTAAAAATAGAAAACATTATAAAGAAGAAACTAATTTTTATTATAAAATAAAAAGGAATTACAAAAACTAAAACTACTACTTTCACTACACTCTGAAACCAAGAGATGAGATATGATCAACAACAAATGACCACCCCTTTATATAGAAGTGGAGATACAAGAATTCGAAGAGGTTGTTCACAAATCGACGTAATCTAATTAATTATAATGTCCCTTTACATTTCCAACTGTTCGACTCCATTGAACACCATACATTGTAGTCATTGGGTGGCGCCAAGTGTCATGACCAATCAAATCCAAAGCTTAATTTATTCATCTTTTCCTGCATTAAAACATCAAAGTTAAGCATATATAATAAAATATTAATTAACTAAAAAAATAAAGTAAAATATTACTTAATTAATAATGTTTATACCCGGGAAGTATAAAATCATATTAAAAACATGGGTAAATATTATATATTTTAAACGCTTAACACCGAGTCCACCAATCCATACCCAAGTCTACCCAGCCAACCCACTCCACCCAGTTTAGTTAACCCAGAGCAAGTTGGTTCTGCCCATTCGACTTAGTTCGGTTTAGGACATTTGCCCTGGTTCAGCTCATTTTGAGCCTCTTTCAGCTGTGTTTCTACCATTTTTTGTAATTTGAGACATCCTACATTAGTTTAGATGCATATTAACATTATTCAACATGTTTTGATGTTATGAATATTTTTTGAATTGTTATTATTATTATTTATTCATTATTATTCATTATTATTCATTCCTTGTTATATATATTTATTGATTATAATGCATGTTTATGTGAATATTTATTAATATTAATGATATATTTACTTATTAATATTAGTTTTATTCATGTTTACTAAATTATATATATATATAATTGTTGGCCTGTGTGTATGTTAATATTTATTTGTATTAATTATGTATTTTTGTATTGGATAATTATGATATTATTATAATTCATAATTAACTAATATTAACTATTTATTTATTTATATGTTTATTGAATTATTATTTCATTATTTAATTATATTTTTACTAACACAAGTATATATTGATATTTACTTGTGTTTAGTTGCATATTTATATAGTATAATGATATTATTATTTTATAATTAGAGTATTGTTTATTTTTAGGTATTTATTATTTATCTATTTATTCATAAGTGTATTTTTTTTATTAGTCATTTTTTTATTATATCTCAATTTATATGCTGGATGTTTAATTGTAGGTTTGTTTAACATTGTTTTCTTTATTATGATGTATTAATGATGTGAGTATGCACCACGAGCATGCATCATGTAGAGCTGTAAGTATTTTACTTAGGAGTGGGTTTTGATGTAGATTTTAGAGTCCGAACTCGCCGTAGATGTGTAGAGGTGCTTGGAGCTTAGACCAAAGGTTCGTTACGACTATTCTCATCTTTTTCGCTATAGTTTATTGTGGATTTGATTTTCAGATCATAGGACGTGTTAAGTGGCTATTTTATTAGACTTCACTTAACATGGGCTATTTATACGTATTTTACTTTTGGGATTAATAACCCTCAAACATGAGATCCCTTGAGTCTGATTATGAAAATAGGATCCACCACAAGTTGCCTTTGGGCATATTATATAAATCTCTCCCTAGGCTTATGTATAATTTTATCAGGCTTTCAATGAGACAAGAGATGGAGAAATTGACTTGTACATACCATGAGCGGGTGCAAAATGTCTGTCACAGTGGACTCTGGATTAGTGAGAGGGTTGTTCTATTCCCAATGGATCCTGACAACTCTACGTTTTAAGTTCCTTACACCCGGAGAAATGTGGAGGTTTGCGGGTACTATTTAGTGAAGCATACATCGAGACTTGTGGTTCAAAGGGTACTCAAAGCTATTGCCTAAGAGTACTCGACCTTCATGCTCAGGGCAAGGAGAAATATTGAGGAAAGGAGAGGGCTTAGGATATACTGATAGTCCCAAGGGATTAAAAAAAGAGAACAGGCTGAGAGAGGCATCAACAAACTAGTCAGTTAAGCATGTTGCCGTGTTTGTAGTCTAATATCTCCTCAGTAGATGCCCATTGAGAGTTCACATGGAGGATATATATATTGTTTTCTTTTCTTGTGGAATATCATATTCCACTTGCCAGCTTGTTCTAATTATTTTTTGGACCAGTAACAATTGTTACTGACGTTAATTCATATTCTACATGTAGGTCTTGTAGTCTTTAATTGGCTTTGGTGGGAGAATAGATAAACGCTAACCGAATTATTTTTCTTCATATTTTTATTTATATTTGATGTATTTTAACATATATTTAATAATGTCTTCCATTTTTTAAATGCCAAGCCGGTTATTTCGATTTATATTATTGATCGAGTTGTACATATTAGCAAATTTAGAGATAATTTAACTCGGTCGCAATATTTCTGATTTAGTTCTTAGGTGATCCGAAATTAGGGTTTTACAGCCCAATTCTAACTATATGATGCATGAATGCAGTAAATACATACATATGAAATCACAAGCAATCGAATGGAAGACACATCACAAGACATGTTAAATTATGAAATAACTATTATTGCAAGATAAATAATTCATGGATAGCTACTAACGGATTCTTGAATTCTAAATTGCACAATTCCCAAATTCACACTCACATTTGGCATATTGAGAATGGGTCACCTGTGACTACAAAGAAAAAGTTCACTTTGGAAAGGCATGGCCGTTGAGGCTGATCGCGCGGTGGTGGCCCAATCACATGAGCGGCTACAAGGGTGAAATCCGGCAAGCCAAGAAAGGTGTTGGTTTGGTCGTCTACAGGAGGGAAAATTGGTTGGCTGCTTTCAGCGATGACGAGGGAGGGAGACCGGAGGGCTGGTCGGCGGTGTGGAGGCTCAGTAGTTGGCGACGGTGAGGTGACAGTGGGGGTAGTTGAACAAGCAGCAGCAAGTGCTATCCAAAGCTCGAGGAGGGAAATAAACGAGGGAGAGGAAGGGGGAGTGGCGGTGCCAGTCGAACAAGTTGCCGGTGGAGGGAGGCCGTCGGTGGTACTGCTGGCAGCGATGAGGTTGTGGCGGTGGAGAGGTGTCAAGACAGAAGCATCAGGGGGCAAACATAGGTTTGTAAATAAAACTTGAGTAGTTCCTAAATAGAGTCAATAATAATAAATAACCCCAAAAAAGTATCAAATAAAATATAATAAAATATCATAAAATAGAATAATCTCTACCTAAGACGAGTGCCATGTTTTAAACCTATTAACCCATCTAAAAATACTAAGTAATACTTCCTAATGCGATAAATGGCCTAAATTTGATTCTACGGTCCACTAAATAAAAATTTTATAAAAAATTGACGTACTCTCTTATATTCTGATAACTCATTTTCCTATTGTATTACTCACATTATCATTATATACTTAAATACTAATGATCTTTATGGCTGTACACGCGGCCGGCCTCGGCTTAACGCAAGTGTTCTAAAAGTGACTTGGCTTGAATTAATGGTTGAACCGATTGGCTCACAAGTGTAAAACCCTGACTCGAGTCACGGGTTTTACATTCTCGGTATCACAAGTTAATAATAGGTCCTTTGACACCCCTTTTCAACATAGGGGCAGATCAATTTAATTTAATTATAAACCTTCTCATTTCTCATGTGGAGCTATGTTAATTCATTGGCCATTCTTCCACGCTTAGCACGAGTAAGTCGAATTTGAGCATAGGCCAACTGAGACCTCAATTGAATACTACAAATTCACAAACATTATACAGACTTGGAAGTTTGATGCGGAACCCTCAACTACGACACACGATCCTAATCTAAACAAGACAATAAAATTATACATAAGTATAATTTTATATGAGCAAAAATGCATGGAATGAAATAACTTAACTATATCATGATTAAAACACGATAGAATAAAGCATATAATATTCAACAACATTAAACTTTAAATTTTCAACATTTACAACAAGCACAGTGAGATAATTAATAATTCATGTGACACAATCATTTAAGTCATATCATATATTTTAAATTACTAATGTTAGTATACATTCTTTGACATGATAATTACTTATTCAATGAAATATATTAATATTACGGTCTTGACGATTAATGTTAATATTTAAAGCTTTAATCACTATCATTATTAATACCAATTTTGTGAGTAACAAATACTTAATTCATTAAATAAAAACTTGGGTATACATTTAACAATTTATTAACTAATTCCATATATTTAATTGGAATTTTATTAACTGCCATCTTAAATCATTTGACATAATTTTTTTATTATTATCACAATGCAAAGGATAGCACAAGTAATATTATTTTAAGTGACTCACTCAATGAAGATTCAAACTTTAATTATTTTTCAACATCCTTCTAAGATTCAACACCTTTGATTATCACACTATTATATTTTTAATAGACCATTTTCCTAACTTAGTGACTCATTATTAAAATAATCAATTGTATCTACATCATGCTTATTTTTGTAAGCTTTGAACATAGTTCATTAATAATTTTATTATAACTTACATGTTATTACCTAGTATTAAATTAAATATGAAAATTTTAATTCATTAATCACTTTTAACCACCTGATTTATTTATAAATTTTTAATTCATGAATCAATTATCAACAATTAGTCACTATAATAAATATTATTATATTACTCATGGATTAACACAATTTATTTAACCCAATCCTGATTATTTGTAGGTATAAATTTAATATTGATTTAATCATCATGACCACATTTGTGTTAATTGTAAGACATCATCTTTAATAATTTAATTTAGTCATGAACAGTTATACAATATTTTACCAAAGGTATTCATTAATAAATTACTCATAACAAGTAACATGCAACATATAGATCATGATTTAACTCATTTTCATTGACACACGGACATAATCAAGAAATAACACTATTACAAATGAACATTAAATACAAAAATGAACTAAATTAGCAACCAGTAAGGAAGACCATTCAATGCTCTTATAGAAATCACGTACAAGTCAGAAGCAACGAAAAAAACTATTTCTTGGATCTATTCAACTCATCAATTAATAGAGATACATTTTCACATGTACAGTTCGTATAGATAAAGTAAACTTATAAATAATCAAAACTAAGGGACATACCACCACCAACAAACAACAATCGGTATACAGATCATGAATGCCATCTCACCAATTTAAACTATGGTTATGAACCACACTTAGGAACATGCCAAGCAGCAAACAACATTTATGCTTTTACGTGAATAGGATCCGCAGGTACAATAGCAGGTGAATGTCGTTGAGGAAGAGAAAAAGAAATAAGAAGTGTCGGGGGTAGGAAGGAGGACTCGTCCACTAGGTTTTTAACGTAAATAGGAAGGCTGCCCACTGCCCACAAAATCTACCATAAATCCTATAATGCCCAAAACTCCTCATCAACCCACAAGACCTAGTTTCGCCATTTTTTACAAAAATCCATTACTAGATAACTAAAATAACTAGCCATACTGGTTGTACCCTAGCCACCCATCTCACCTACTTGATCAATCCAAATTGATTAATTTTTTTAAAAGAAATAAACAAGGATCCATTAAAAAAATCCAATCTATTTTAATCTTCACAACAAAGTTTAGAAGATCCTCCAACCAATGTTTCTTCTTCGCTCCTAATACCTGTATAGGTAATATATTTTAGTTTACTTGAGTTAATTTTATCTTTGAGTTCTATGACTCTATGGTTTGAAGAATTCTTACACAAAATAGTTATACCTGCATGCCCCAAAGTATATCATATGCAAAATAGCTCAAACAGATGATAGTAATAATAATTTTTATACAATCACACACATGACAACTCTTTTCGTGTGTTAAAAATGCTCAAAAGCTCTTATACATGAATCAAGTGACTTACTAACCTAGAATTCTATTTTCATTATACAGGCCATTGGCCTCACATGTATAATCATATTGGCTCAGTAACACCACAAAGTGTTTACATCAATGGTCCAGTGGCCTCACATCAATAAACCACAACACAACAACAGACAAGTTAGCATCCCCATCAGTCAATCTCGATCCTTATGTCTCTCCAGCCAAACCTGCAACACCACATATATAGAAAATATATGTCATTAATTAAATATTATCTGTCCAAAACTAATTATAGAAAACATTTCCAAACTGGCAGATAGATGACTTATCATCTACATGAAACTTCAACAGAAAAACAGAACTTCTCCACATACCCATCATCACCATACATAACGACAGCATGGCCTAACCATAATAACAGGAATATACATAAACATGAATCGAGGGTACTTGATGGCAACATGCTAGTACTATGGCCAATATGGCCTAAACCATAACCACTATATCTTATTTCTTGGATATACTCAAGAGGAAGTCACACCATAATCACCACAGTATTGCGTGACCCGGATACACTAAATGGAAAACATACACATGCAAGATATAAACACTGTTAGCAAGTAATATAACTCATATAAATATAAATTAATTACCAAACCGAGTACCACAGGTGGGTACCAACTAGGCCCCTAGGTGGGCATCATGCTCCCATTGTGCATAAAAATATCCAAAAATTATATAATAAGTATGAGGCCTAAGAAGGGCTAATAAATAGCACTAGTGTGATTTTTTAGATGAATCTCATCTTTCTAAACCTTAAAGTTTTATTAATTTGAAAAATCGGTAAAATGACCCATCGATAGTGGGATCCAATGAAATACCACTAACTACGTCCTCCAATATAAAACAAAATTGCGATAGAGCCAAACAGTAGATGAACCAGAGGAGTCCTAACGGGCTTGTGAGGCAAGCTCCACGTCCTAGCTCGACAAGGTTGACTTCGCACGACCTAACAAATACAAACCATTACTCAAGCCATATATGATGCGTGCATGCAATGACATGCAAACAATCCTAAATGCGGAAAATGACATGGCATGCAATGACAAGAAATTAAACACACATCACACCACAACACACATTATCCACATGTTGAGCGTATCATAGCCATTGACTGAGATTTTGTAAAATAAAAGTAAGTATGAAACAAAGATCTTAGTTTATTATATTATAATTTTTGGGGTTCATCCCGCACACTTTAAATTAATTGAATATATCAAAACACTCACAAAAGTCAAGGCAATTTAACTAAGATATCTAACACGCTAATCGAGAATAAGATCTCAGTGAAATTATGAAAAGTAACTTAAGATTTTAAGTCGATTATTTAAACTTAACCCTGATGGTAATTTTATTGTAGTGACCTTAATCTAGAAAACTTAAAAGATCTCGAGTCAAAACCATACCCATGCCCGTGACTCAAAAATTATCATAATCAAAATAATCTTATATTGTTCGGTTAATTAAGTTGCTTAATTTATATTTAATTTAAGATTTTCATAACGTGTTCATTTTATACATGATATGACAATGATGTAACTATCTACATGCCTAATCTAGGAGATCTACATGCAAACATGTAACACCCTGAATCTAGTTCACCCAAGGACTAAATCAGAATTATTACCATTGAGTCAAGTCAGTTCTAAATCAATTAATCTGAAGGTTTCGAATGTGAAACGGTCTGAAGCAACCCTCTTAGCGTCTCGAGAAAAGAAGACACTACTAAATGCATAGCCAACACTCAACAAGAAATTATGAATGGATGCGTGCAATAGCCTAATAAGAGGCTACATGCAATGACATGATATGTGAACACTTAACACACAAGAAGAGCCAAAAATATAAATTGATAAATTATAGGAATAAATACATCAAAACAACTACTGAAGCAAAAGCCCGAATGTCTCATTAAGAGACATGATATCATGTCTGATCTACTAATACAAAAGATGATGAGGGTACGCATCATAACACATCAAATAATACATAAAAGCACTCATTAAACATAGATAAAAGCATGAAATAAAGCAACGGTGTGCATAGCACTAGGGGTGGGCATCGGTTAGATGGACATTAGATAAGTTATTGTCTACGTTTGTCTGAAATTTCATCTTACAAAATTTTTCTGGATGAAATATTGTCTGACTTGTCCGTCGTGCCCAAGCGATGTCCACAGCCGATCCAAAATCACATTGTTATTCCTGGTCCTTGAAAACCCTAGCAAGGGTACTGTTCACAGAAAAACCAACTCCACCGCCGTAGCCAGCATTCCCCATCCGCTGGACGATGCTGCGTACCCCCCCCCCCACCACCGCCTACAGACCGCATCTGCAGCTGCCTGCAAAGTGGCTTTGCTGCCCTACAACCCGTGAAACCCCTTCGCCGCTGCCTGCCTCCACCCTCGCCTGCCTCAACCGGCATCCCCTGCTCATGTATATTCCTTTCTTTCTTTGATATTAAACTTTGCACTAAGTTCTCAATTAAATAAATATTAAATCTTTTATATAATATCTACTTATTTTAAGATTAATATTTATTATTTTATTAGATTAATAATTATTAAATTAATGTTTATTTATAATTGGATGATTAGGCAAAAAAAGCTTATATTAATGAATTTGTGCAGTATTTGAGCTATAGGTATTTGCACAATTGCTTGGTGAAGGAAGCTTTCATTGTGTATATTATATTTAATTTTACTGTATATTATATATTAAAATTTTTATAAACTATAATATTAGCCTTATAAATGTTGAAGACATTATATAATTGATATAAAATATCAAACATTTGGTCGGTCGTTTGGTCAGACAAAGAAATGTCCATGTTTGGTTTGTTTTAATTCGGTCAAATTCGATCAGACATGCTTCGGACTTTGGTCGGACGGACAAATTCGGATCTCATTTGGTCGGTCGTTTGGTCAGACAAAGAAATGTCCATGTTTGGTTTGTTTTAATTCGGTCAAATTCGGTTGGTTAAATTCGATCAGACATGCTTCGGACTTTGGTCGGACGGACAAATTCGGATCTCTGCGCCCACCCCTACATAGCACAAGTGTCTGTAGCGACTACATGTCCTACCAAAGCCTATCCAATACATAGAAACACAAGACTAATATATATAATAGAAAAAACGTCAGCAACAATTGTCACTAGTCTGAAAATAGCTAATACAAATTGGCAAGTGGAAGCTAACTTCAATGTGGAAGGAAAACCAATATATAATCTCTAAGGAAACACTCAAAGGGCATCTACTGACGAGCCATCAAGCTGCAGACAAGATAGCATCCTGAACTAAATTGGTGCAGTGCCACTCAGCAAATGCCTCTCTTAACAATATCATATAACTGGCCTCACTCTTGGGTAAATCAAATATCCTACACCCTCTCCAAGCCTCCATATAACACTTGGCCCATAGCAAAAAGGCCGAGTACTATCTGGTAGTCACATTTAGTGCCCTCTGATACCACAAGTCAAGACTTGTGTTGTAAACAATAGAACCTGTCTACTCTATGCGTCACTGTGTGTGAGGAAGCTCAAGACGTAGAGATATCAGAATTCTAGAGAATGGAACAACCTTCTCACTAATCTAGAGCCCGTTGATACTTGCATATGCCCTGCTCATGATATATTCAATATCAAGTCTACCAACTCCCGGCTCACTGAAATTCGATGACAATTATATATAGGGTTGGTAAGGAAATCAATAGGTAGCCCTGAAGGCAACATGAGGTGGAGTTAAGTTCAAAAACAACTAGAGGGATCTTATTTTGGAGAGTTATTAATCATGGAAGAAATTACATCTAGATGGCCCGTGCTAAGTGGGGGTCCAATAAAATGGCCACTTGACACGTCCTACGTATGAAAATCAAACCTTGATTGACTTGAGTATTAAAGCTAAGAAGAGTCCTAACGGATTTGAAGTCCAAACTCCAAGTATATCGACACATTTACAACGACCTCGTACTCCAAAACCTACATCAGAACCTCTTGTTGAGCAAAAGACTAACAACTTTATATGATGCATGGTCATGGTATGTAATCACATCATTTCAAACAATAGGCAATTCAAAACAAATCAATAAATAAACACTAAAAACTCAAAGTGAGGAATGAGCAAGCAATTTAATAATTAATTAATTAATTAAAAAATGATAAACATGAATAAGAATAATAGTAATTAGTGAATCCATGATCGATAATAATAAATAATCATACAAACATGTGTCATGAACAATAAATAGATAAATAACAAGAAGTAAACAATAAACAAATAGATAAATAATAAATAAACAAATTAGTAATAATAATCGACAAAAGCACTCATAACATCAAAATATGCCAACTCAAATGAATATGAATCTAAACTTATATAGGGACTCTCAAAATAGTGAAAACACTTGAAAATGGGTTGAAACGAACTCAAAACAAGTCAATGAATAAACTGGGGCGAGATGACCAAGTCAGACTCAGTTGACTTAGCAAGTCAAGTTGCTCTAATGGGTTGGTTGGGCCGGACATGAATACGGGCCACAGACATGACCAAGGGGCTACTGGCAGGCAAATAAGGGTTCAAACAAGGTGGACATGGTTTGGGGAATCGAGCACAATCAGACCCCTGGTGCCCATCGCCGCTGGTGGTGGTCAACAGCCTAGGTGACGGGGAGCAAGTCTAGGGTGGTGTGACTGACCAAGTCTGGTAGGGAAGAGGCCGGTAAATGGCCAAGAATGGGGAAAATGCCATCGGGGAAGAGGAAGTTGCAAGTACTGATTAGGGGTGCTAATTGAGTGAGCGAGCCGAACTCGACTTGTGTTCGAACTCGGCTCGAATAGTTCGAAACTCGTTCAAACTCGACTCAAGATTGAACGAGTTTTGAACATATATGCTCGAGTTCGACTCGAATATCTTTTATATGTTCGAGCTCGACTCGTGCTCGAATACACTTAAACTGTTTAATTTTTCCGAGCTCGAACCCAGCTCGTTCGTGAGCTCAAAACCGGCTCGATTAAAAGTCAAAAGTTCCTCACTTAAAAAATAAATGCACTCAATGTGGATTAAACCCACAACCTTGAGGTCATCAAGGTGAATACTTACTATCTCAACTATCTCACTTCTTTGTTATTATATTGTGTGTGTGTGTGTGTGTATATATATATATATATATATATATAATATAAAACTATATTATTATATTATTTTATCGAGTCGAGTTCAAGTCAAGACACGAGTCGAATTCGAGTCGAGTTCGAGTTATAACCGAGTCGAGTTGAGTCGAACACGACCTTGCTCAAGCTCGGCTCGTAAGATTCGAGTTCGAGCTCGAGCATTTAAATGTCAAGTTTTGAGTCGAGTCAAGCCGAGCTGAACGCTAAATGCTCACGAGTTGGCTCGCTCAATTAGCAACCCTAGTACCAATCCTAGTTGTGGTATTCGGTAGGGCTAGGTTCGATTGATCAACCATGAGGAGGGGAAGGTGTCTAGGTTACAATGAGGCGGTGCCAACACCAGTGGAGGGTCTGGGTCAATAGTCTGCCATGAGTTGATCATAGTTGTGCCAATTCGAAGGTCGTAGACTCACAATCACAATCCAAAGTGGCGGCAACATTAGGGCTAAAAATTGTCCAAAATTGTGGAGAAAAGTTTGGAAAAATGGGGGAAGCTAGGGCTGACACGGATGGCCCAGATCTTGCCACATGGCACTATCTGATCACCTGGTAGACTGTGGGCAAGTAGGGTTTACCTACAATATATATTATTTATATATGGATAGAAAGCTGAGACTTGAATCATAGTTGGTTCCACAGGGGCAATCCTGCAGGTCCGAAATCCCTAAGATGCATGCAAATGGAATACCCTGGACATGTCCAGCCCCTGTAATATGCTTTATATGGCCATTTGGGCATCATACTCATGGTTTGAAAGTTGAACCAACTTGAACTGACTCAAGACTGGCCCGAACTGGACAAGATAATGAGTGGGTAAAACCAACTCGAAGCTGTGGTTTACAACTTTTCCTCTTAATAAAAATTTTGCCCCCAAAATTTTTCTCATCGACTGTGATTGAAGGACTCAGCTATATGAGCCATTGTGCTGGCAAGACTACAACTACTAAACTATAACCTGGAGGGTAGCTCTCCCCCAAATGCTAGTGACACATAGCCAAATGGACCGATACAAAGAAGGCCTTTTGAACTCTAACCAAGCTTGCTAGCTCTCTTGTAAAACCACGAAAAAATAATTAGGTTATTTTATTTAGGGTTTTATAAATCTTAGAATGAACCATAAATAATATTTAATTAAATAAATTCTTAAGAATCAATATCATTTATAACCCATTCGTATTCACTTAATAGTAAGTTTTTGACTTTTCATTATCACACAAATGATATAGTTACGAGTGATTACGTTCTTTTCTATAAATTTTAATGTAATGACTTTTAAATTCCACACATATTAATAAAATTTAATATAATGACTTCTTGAATTCCACACATATTCTTCTATATAAAGAAGAGTTCTATTGTAAATGAAACATCCTCTGGATAGCTTTTCAGCACTTTTGAATTTAGAGAAATTACATTCATATTAGGATCATGTGTCGTAGTTGCGGATACCTCATCACAATTTCAAGTTTGTATAATTACTTGAAATGTTATATATTTCGATTTGGGAATCTTGGTCGGCCTGAGTCCACATTCGATCACCATGCGTCTAGCGCAACCAGGGTCAAAGAATTGGCTCAATCCGACACAGGGCAGCACCCTTAAAAATTACTATGTGGGAGTCTTGGTCAACAGGAGCTCGAATTCGACCACCATGCACCTAGTGCAACCGGGGTCAATGAATTGACTCAGTCCAACACAACGCAGCACCCCCTAAAATTCCTGAAAGATTAAATACCTATCCCCATGCCGAAAGGCGTGACAGGGTGTAGTGGCGCAAGACGGCTCATTATGCACTTGTAATACCGACAGGGTGAGTCAATGGCAAATATTGGTAATTACAGGCTGAGGGCCATGTAGCATGTGTGCAGATACATGAGATTGTAGCGGGATGGGCAGCCACCCTCCCAGCATATAAGAGCTTAGCATATGCTCATAATCACTAAAAGACGTAATTCAGATGTTGTGGGATATATTAATTGTTTCTTGTAGTTATACGACTTAGTGTTTTTATCACTAACATGGAATTGCCTCTTTAGGTATGAGCATGGAAGGATGGGTAGAGTCAGGACAACTGGAGGACTCTATTATTGGACTATTCTTTTCTCGAGATTGTTTGCATGGCAGTGGGATTTTGGTTCAGTTTATGGGACTTAGATTATTCCAAACATTTATTATATTAATTTTTATGTCAAAAGTTTATTTAAAATCTTGAAAATTAATAGAAAATTAATTTATGAGACATTTAGTTTCATATAGTAACACTTGGCTCGTGGCTTGGAACAGGCGAGCGGGTCGTTACATCCCTACTAGTCTATCTATACATGCAAAAATCATCTGGTTGGACTGACCCCTAGGGTTATTGCCGACTATGAAGATTGCAATGCAATGACCTTGGCCAGAAAGTCTAGGTTCAACCCTAAGGAACTATTGGGTTGGAGAAGCAGGTAATCTAGAGTATTGCAAGGTATTAGTTTGAGCAACATATGGGACTACTACATAGGGACAAGGTTTATGGGTTATCATCTACCCATGTCTCCCTAATCCTCATTGCTATCATAGGTCGACTACATGTATCATCAAGGTATTTTGCTCTTGGGCCTAAGAGTATACTAATGTGTCCTGCTATATGGTGGACACTTGTAAAAGGTAAGGGTATATGCTAATGAGTTGTACGGCTCACTATCACTAGTCTAGGTCAAACTCTCAAGTGTCCCTACGCGAGGAACTGAACTGCTCACCGAGTCTTAGCTAACTTGGTGTCAAGTCAAATATCTCACTTGTTCTATAAAGGAACAAGGATGTCTACTGTGAATCTATTGCACACTATGGCTCTGGTAACAATTTAAACAACCACTAACTACTAAAAGAAGCTCTTCGCGATGGAAAGGTGGCTAGCACACCTATGCATGCAGAACGTGTCTCAAAGAGATGAAGGCATACTCTACATGGAATTGTGGAATCTGAATCTTGCCTATGGCACATGCACTGACCAATGTCTTCTCATCTCAACCATCTAGGTAAATTAGTGGTAGGACTAGTATATTTAGATGAGTGTGTGAAAATACTTGAATGAAAAATCGACTCTATCTGACATTTATGGGTCATACCAAAGAAGATTAGAATCTCTCATATAGTCTGGTCACACTTCTCTAGAACTCTAACTAGCAGGTATCTCATCCTTACATGCAAGGTCTCACATTTGGTATATTGGAAAAGAGTACACTAAGCTAAAGAATCCTACTAAGTAGGTACATGACAATGATCTATGGTGATGTGAGGATCTTCATCTAAGTCACGAAGGGTAAAGAAAACTTTATGTAGGATATTGGACGACCAAAAACATCAGTAAGTCTATGGATATGTCTTTAAGATCGTCATTATTGTACTCCACCATAGGTGGCTATCCTATGGAATAGTTAATCAATGATGAGTCTAAGAGACGGCTCCTAAGTAGCTCTAATCCAATCAACTAGCAATAGGCATGTATTTCTTGATACCGTACTAGTCACATACTTCTAGATGGGTGGGGTTCAAGAGACCCAAAGAGCCATTAGCTCCCCTTGAACCTACGAAGACTCATACTGAGGTTTGACATGTGTATCATCCATTCTTCGCTTTTGTGTAATTGGTCGTCCCATACCGATTTGTAATATTAATCTTTACTCACAAGACTACTACTGTTGTGGTAGACTCTTAAGTAAGGTTATTAATCAAGATGAACGTACACATGTGTTCCTTTATCTAAATAGTGTGGTTTGGCCTAAACTGAAGTCCCCTTCTGAGTCACTCCCAAGTTGGTCGGGATGGGGGAAGGGTGGAGGGTAGGGTGTAAAGTTGTCGCCTTAAGACTGGTCTTCAATCGACTACCTACACTGCAAGCTCTAATTAGTACCTCAAAGATACCTGCTATACCCGGGGCAAAAGCTCAATGCTATGGCTCAAGGTATGTACTAGCGAAGCAAAAGGAATCACTCACTCCCCGAAGGACGCTCCCTCATTGAAACCACCATTTAATGCTAAAGACTCTAACATGAGTCAGTCTCTCATTAGTTGGACCAAACTATAATGGGTGGTACTGTACATCTGAGCAATTGCTAACCATTTGATCTATGTGCCTTGGTTAAGGGTGACACGGATATACTATCGCAGTGACTAAATAATTTGGCAACTATGGTCATCCTATTTGTAAGTCATGCTGCTATACTTTCTACTCTGCCCATGTGTATCCCTCTGAAGACTACCACCAATACTAACAAATCAACACTAATAGATTAGGTTATCTTGCAATACACATTTAACCCAAGCATGTCAGGCAAGACAATTGTATGTAAGGTAACTGGTAAACTCGGTCCCATGCATCACACCAGAACAATCCAGTGCTCTTAACTCTCCTCTCCCCTGTTGATCCTCAATCTCTGGCCTTACTCGGCTCTAAAAAATGTGATATGTGGTTGCTAGGCAATGCTAAGAAAGCCTGCAAGTAGCTGCCCTCCTATGGAGTGAGGCAACTGCTTGGTCCTAGCTTGCACACTATCTGCTCCACTTGGTCAACTATTGAGCAATACATAGATGACAGTAGCACATACTCAGTCAGTGGTGGTGTATCACAGATGGTGGTTCTACAACTCGGATAGTGATTGTGCAATTTAGATGGTGGTTGTGCAACTCGAACGGCTGATGTACACTCAGACGATGGTTGTACACCTCGTTCGGTGGTAGTGCATCAAGGGTGGTAGTTTTACAACTTGGTTAACGACAGTGTTAACCAAGTGTTGAGGGTCTAATCTTGATCATGTATATCGTGAACTCACTACTATCTCTGGTATATCTACCTCTATGTGTCTTTCTCTCCAAAGGTGGCCGCCAACAACTCGGCTCAGATGTCCAACCATATGTATCAAATCCTAAGGGATATGATTATGGTGGCATCACATGCAATGGTGAAACAATGTTGAGCCCACATGTCTCCTAAAATCTAGGATGATTCCTCCTATAAGTGCTAACTTTCCAGTTGACAATAATCATTGGTCTAACACCAACTCATTAAGTGGAATCCAGTCAAACATCTGACCTCATATGCAATGGTGGTCTCACTAGTCCTCCTCGTTGCACCCATGCATTTATCTAGTGAACAAAAGGCAAAAGCGCTATCAAAACCAACATAAACTAGTGGAAGAGGGGGAGGAGACAAAGTGTTGTCCTCCTCGCTACCTATCCTCATCCACTATTGCTATCTTTTGGAAGTGGTCCATACCAAGTCACTATTTTAGCTCTCTTTTGTGCTTGCTATGCTCCTGAGCTTAGTTGGCATAATTGTGACCACCCATAAGAGTAATCAAGGTTTGTGACAGAGACCTCAAGCGATGTCTAATGGAATTGTCCAAAACACTATGTTGTCAATGCTCATGTGCCAACTAACTCTGTTGGTACCTCCTACTACAAACTCCTTGCAGGTGCACTCTCTAATAATACCACCTCGCAATGTGCATTATGTCCCAAAGAAGGATGACGGAAGTAGTGACATGTAAAATGACAAACAAGTGCTATAATGTAGTCTCCAGTGCTTGAAGTATTCTTGGTCACAATCTGACTGAACCTCAAGTGTCTAAAACAAAATGTGGACACTCTGACTTATCCAAATCTCTTTCACAATGAAAAGAAAGGCACATCTCTAAGCCTATCACAACATGTCTTTGCATTCCGTGCTTCCATCTACTAAAATCCTAAACTCAAATCTATCTCATGACACCATTAGCATTGCTAGCACTGAAACATACACTGATCAATTCTAACTAAGCAAAAATCTAGAAGCCTAAGAAAAAACAAAAGGAAATTACCTGTTAGTTTGACTAGGGATAATTTCACACACTTAGCTCAAAATAAGAGTCTTTCATCTTAATCGACCAAAAAATGACTTTGATACCAACTATAACACCTTGAGTCTAATCACCTAAGAATCGAATCATAACTATTACGATCACGTCAAGCCATGTCTAAATTGATTATTCTAAAAGACTTGAATGAGAAACAGACCGAAGCAACCCTCTTGGGCCTTGAGAAAGGAAGATACCATTGAATACGCAACCAACACTCAACAGGAAAGGTTGAATAGATGTGTGCAACAACCTAATAAGAAGCTACATGCAATGACATGACATGTGAACACTCAACCCATAATAAGAGCCAAAAATATACATGGATAAAATATAGGAATATATACTGAAGATGAAGTCTGAATGTCTCATTGAGAGCCTTGATATGATGTCTGATCTGTTAATATAAAAGATGATAACGGGACATATCATAACACATTAGATAATACATATAAACACACATCAAACATTGACAAAAGAACAAAAGAAAACAAAGGCACGCAGGGCACAAGTGTGTGCAAGAAATATATGTTATTCCACCAAAGCCAATCTAATACACATGAAAACAAGACCTGCATATATAATAGGAAAAACATCAGCAACACATGTCAGTAGTCCAAAAAATAGCTAGTACAAACAGACAAGTGGAAGCTGATTTCCACGAGGAAGGAAAATCGATACATAATCTCCAAGTAGGACCAAAGGCATTGAAATCTGATGAAACTATATATATATAGAATGGAAGGGAATCATCCAAGTAGGACCGAAGGCAACATGAGATGAAACTAAGTTTAAAAACAACATGTGGGATCTACTTCTCGAGGGTTGTTAATCAAGGAAAAAATCACGTTAGATGGCCCGTGCTAAGTGGAGCCAAAAAAGATAGCCACTTAGCACATCCTATGATCTGAAAATCAAACCATGATGGAGCAGAGCGATAAAGGTATGAAGAGTCCTAACAAAACTAAAGTCCAAGCTCCAAGAGTATTGACATATCTATGCCGAGCTCAGTCTCCGGAACCTACATCGGAACCCACTGCTAAGCAAAAGATTGACAACTCTATATGATGCATGGTTGTGATGTGTGCACACATCAAGAATCAAATCAACTCAAACAGTGGCCAATTCAAAACAAATAAACACCTGACACACTAATCGAGGATTGAGCATGCAATTTAATAAATGAATGATTGAATAAATAAATAAATGATAAACATGAATAAGAATATTAGTAATAAGTGAATTGATGATCAATAATAATAAATAATCATATAAGCATGCATTTTGTACAACAAAGAGATAAAGAAGAAGAAATAAACAATAAATAAATATATAAATAAACAATAATAAATAAATAAACAAAAACACTCATAAGATCAAAATATGCCAAATGATGTGAATATGCATCAGAACTTACAAACCTGCTGGCTCATTTTTCCTTTATGAGATCTCGACTTTTCAAAATGGTTTGCCTCCTCTTGTCAGGCGCTGGGCCCGAGGGTGATGGGACTACTTCCTGAAAGATCATTTCGTTCCGGCCAGCAGGAGGGCCCCTGATCCATTAATAGAGGGAGCAAAACATGGGCTTTGCTCCCCTTAACAAAAGAAAGAAATAAGGGTCGAAGTTTAGACCACTCACAGTAGTTCTACCTATAGAAAAGATCATATAGGGAGTTTCAAAATATAGGAAATGGTCAAAAAACAAACGAAAATGGGCCGAAAGGGACTAATGATGGGTTAGTGAGTCAACTGGGGCAAGTCAATCGAGTCAGACTAAGTCATACCAAGTCAAATTCACCAAGACAAGCTGGTTTACTAGATTGCTGTAGCATCTCATGTTCGGTTTATCTCTATCCAAACCGAAATGTTATATTATAATAAATTTGTTACATATTAACTCAATTACATGGAAGGCAACACCTAAGAACTAAACCTTCTTGGCGTCTTGGAAGGAAGATAAACAACCTCAAATATGCAATGACACAAAAATAAAAGAACCAAAATAAATGCAAAAGAAAATAAATATATTGCATAAAAAAATATAAGCAAGCTAGGCCAAAGCGAAATCCAGACACTAGGCCGTAACCAAATCTGAAAACAAGTTAAGGTGGCTCACTCCCAGCTCATCCTCCAACTCTTGCATCGATTCTTCAGCATCTTGACATATCCAATGAACCAAACGAAGTTCACAACCTTTAAGCAGAGCTTCTTCTTTTTCAACACTTACTCCTCACAAAACATGTTTAGTTCCTGCTCAATCTCTCCATACATAATAATATGGGATAAATATGGAATATACCTCCTCAACCTAAGATATAAAAGATAGGAGAACTTGCTGATAAACATGGAGATAAAACCAACTCACAAGCAACATCATCAACCCATCTCAAGACAAAAAATAGATCATTTATACCTCACACTAAGATTTTCCCTTCTTTCCCAAATCTTACAACATTTCAAACTCAATACTTCAAATCGGTTTCGTATTGTCATTTTAAACCATATCAATCTCTCCATACATAATAATATGAGATAAATTTGGAATATACCTCCTCAACCTAGGATTTAGAAGATAGGAGAACTTGTTGATAAACATGGAGAGAAAACCAACTCACAAGCAACATCATCAACCCATCTCAAGACAAAAAATAGATATTTATACCTCACACTAAGATTTTCCCTTCTTTCCCAAATCTTACAACATTTCAAACTGAATACTTCAAATCGGTTTCATATTGTCATCTTAAACCATACATTGATTTCTCTCATTCTATTCTAATTTTGAACAACAACTTTTAACAATGTTTAATAAGGTAAGGTCAAACTAACATAGTACACCACTCTCAATCTATCATTCGAGGCCATCCACAAGGTCCCTCATATAATACCTAATAGTACCCATATTTGTCTAATAACTATGTTGTAAAAAATTTCACCACTGTTAAGTGTTGCTTCCCACTTTCTCCAAAATTTAGCATGTAGGCACAAAGCAAATCCACTTAAGTTTAAATCGTATACTCAACTTGTCTATCAAGTCAAAGGTGAAAAAATATTTTGAAAAATAATTGAGTACCAATGCTACTTGAAAGACATCCCAAAACATGGATGTAAGCCCTACATCACAATTTGAGATAATCTCATTGGGTACACCATGATATCAATCTCAAAAATACAAAAACAAGACAACTTCATAGCAGAAGCCCATTTCAATTGGAATAAAATGGTTAATTTGGTCAACTGGTCAACAATCACCAAAATAGAAAGATGACGATTTCTAGTCTTTGGCAAGCTAAAAATAAAACAAAAAAATTATTAAAAAAGGTAAACAGTGCCACCCAATCTCATGTATTTCGCCTTAACCCATTGACAAGTTAAACGTTTTTAGACAAAATCTTTTATGCCTTTTTTCATACCTTAACTACCACTATATTCTTCTCATAATATGATATATCTTTAAAGTTGCAGGATGTACAACACTTGAATGTACATCCTATGTACTTAAATATATTCTATGGTCTCATGTTCCAAGACATAAGGAACATAAAGGTAGGTTATTCACTCGTACCAACCCATCATCACATATTTCTCTCTGCTTTATGTTATTACTATTATTTTTATTCTACTATGACCTGACAAATTACAAGAGGTGTTATTGTTAACGCAACCGCCGTAACCATAACATCCCTCATCATATTATGCAATCTCAATATTAAAATTTGCAAGCAATTCTAAAAACAAATTCAAGGGTGAAAATTCACGTTAGATTTCGATCTTAGTCATCAATTTAAATAGTGATAGGTCTGCTCTCCCTAAAAACAAAATTCAACTCCGAAATTTTATACATCCCCTACGATCAGAGGATAGAACATCACAACCACATAAAATAGTATTGTCAACGAGAAAATGCAATTAGCTCCTCCATTGGACAAAGGAATGATCACCACAAGACACTCCATCAATAGAGAAAAGGAAAGAATACTAAAAGCACTAGACACTCTTCCATTGGAGAAAGGAAATAACCTAAAAGTTAGAACATTCTTTGCAAAAACTACACTAGTCAAACCAGCACTCCAATGGAACACACAAGAAAATTTTATAGTACACCCGGAACAGTGATGCACCCCAATAGCAAAATAATATCTCAACACTTAACCTCAATTGACACATCCCCACATTGGCAATATCCATACCAATGTTAGTTGTATCGGTATATTTAATATGATCTTCATACTCAACTGACAATAACAACACCAACACTGAGATTAATACTATAACACCCCAATTTCGGCTCACTCGTAAACCGAATCGAAATGTTACAGGTCAACCGATTAAGTCAGTTAACCCGAACCTAACCCAAATGGATCTACTTTTGGCGTCTTAAGATAGAAGATAAATATTTTTCTGCATGCATGAGATGCGAGGAACCCTAACAAGATACTACGTGAATGACATAACAAACAATTCACACTAAAAAAATAATCATGTTGAAATCATTAAAATTTCTAAAATAAAACGGACAGAATGTCCCCTAAAAGTGCAATAATGGGTACCCTAGTGTATATATAACACAACATTAAAAATTATTCTATATACAAAGTCATTTCCCATACTACATAACTAACATTTCTAAATTGGGTCTTGACTCATCTGTTCATTCTCATTCACATTTCATTCCTAACCTGGGTCTTGACCCACTTGCTAATCACATGCAAAATCATAACATCTTTACTAATTATGTATATTGTCATGACATTATTCATAATTAACATCATATAGTTTTCATCATAACATTCACCATCATCAATTTATAAACATGACAACCATAAACAGTGTACAATCATAACGATGTGTATGCACATGACTTCATTGCTCCTCCGTCCAGGGTGACACATCCATCTCCAGCCCAACACCTACATATATAATAAAAATACGTTAGTAATATGTGTTACTGGTCCAAAAATAACTATACAAAACTGGTCATGAGCGCTCTCTCATGTGAACAAAAACATAGTTATGACTTCTGTGAACTCTCATCAGGGCATCTACTTAGGAAGTCACTAGGCTTCACACTTGGTAGTATCCTGAACTAACTGATTTGTTGATGCCTCTCTCAACATTTTCTCATTCTTATGTCCCATTCTGGGGAATATTAATACCTCCTAAGTCCTCTCCTGTCCTTCATATTTTGCCTGACCTTGAGCGTGAAGGCTGAGTATTCTTAGGCAATCACCTTTAGTGCCCTTTGAACCACATGTATGGATGTGCACTGTACTAAATAGTACCCGTACACGTCTATGTTTCTCCGGGTATGGAGAAACTCAAAACATGGAGTTGTCAGGATCCCTCAGGAATGGAGCAACCCTCTCACAAATCTATAGCCCGCTATAGCTAGTATGCACGAGTCAGTTTCACAATTTCTTGTCTCAATGAAAACTCAATAAAATTATATATAGCCTTAGGACTGGATTTACATAATAAGCCCGAAGGTAACTTACAGTGGATCTTGTTTTCAAAATTAGACTTGAGGGATCTTAGTGTTATTAATTTGAAAAATTATAGGCTAAATGACCTAAGTTAAGTGGGATCCAATAAAATACCACTTAACTCATCTTATAATTAGTAAAATAAATAAAAATAAAATAAAATAAAATCTAGAGACAAGTTCTAAATGAACCTGGTAGAAGCTCCAAGCGAGATCACACACCTAGGTAGTAAGATCCTACCGTACCTACAGATCAAAAATAAATACTAATGCTCATTCTATCTATATGATGTATGAACACAATGAATAAAGACATATGATCACAACCATTCCAAGACAAGAACACAACAAAAATAGGTGAAAATATAAAATCACAATTGTCACTACATTACCTGATAACTCATGAATAACTAGTGACTGCTTAATGAAGAATTCATGTTCAATTCCTGATTCATGCTCATGTCTGGCTTCATTTTAATTCCACTTTACCAGTTTATGAACAATCAACCATGTTAACTAAGTTTATATAGTAACACCCATCCCTTGGGTAGGTATCACCCTTGGGCGTCTAATTCACTGTTCAATCCTCAGTTGATTCCCTAATTATCTGAATACCTATAACACCAATTCGTATTCAAAGCATGCCCCTGAGTCTATCAAATAATTCCTTATGTGTATACTTGTTCGCATGTATTTTCATTATATTACATTATCATAAATTGATCCATGATCAATCATGTGCTTATCCTAATCATGATAATTGCTTCACACCTTATTATCCAATTCCATCAGTGTACCATGACATACATTATCCACCACATCTACATATCCAACTTGGGCCATTTATCATCATTATAAATATGACACTATCATTACTAAGTCAATCTTAAGTATTTAATATAGCAGTCCAACAACTCATATTTACCTTGTCATATTTAGATAAGTGTTTTACTTATACCAATCCATGACAATCATATAGCAGTAATGAAATTTAGGTAGCAACATTAATCTACATTCAAATCATATGACCAATTTATCAAATAACTACTCACTCATTTCTATTGCATTTTATCATAAACTATGTATCGATAGTCATCTTCATATTCATCATAAGCATGATAATCAATTCATACCCTAATATACCATTCCATCATAATAATAATCACAAGACAATTTTTAAACACATAATGTTAATTAATCACAAGCCATGCATTCAATTTTAAATTAGGTATACCTAGCGACATTAGCAATGGCGGCGGTGGCCAACAACAAGTGGGTCAGCTACGGTTTAACAAGGTTAGTGAGGGGTTAAACTAAACCCTCGATGTGCATGAAGGCCAGCAAGGGATGGCGGGTGCCGTCGGGCAATGTCCACCCCAGCGATAAGGGTGGCAACTTGTGGGAAGGAGGACCCTAGGAGGAGATCGGCTAGGCTACCACGTGGTAGGGATAAGTGGAGGAGAACCCCACCTCGGTCAAGCAGGATGCAGTGGAAGAACACCTAGTGAGGTGAGCAAAAGTCGCAGCTTTCTCATCCCTGAGCGGCGCCTCAGGTGAGACGAAGGTTGACAACAAGGGAGGGTCGATGACAAGATGGCGGAGGCTAGACACGACCAATGGTGGCGAGTCTGGTGGTGCTTCATGATACAAAACAAGGGCAGCGATGAATAAAGGTAGGGAGGAAGAAAAGAAGAAGGGGAAAGGTGGGAAATGTGACGACGGTGTTGGCCGGTGGTGGTGAAGAAGGAAAGGGAGGAGCAGTTTTGTAATTAAAACTTGACTAGCTCCCTACTAGAGTTAATAATACAAAATAATTCCCAAAAATATAAGATAAAATATAATAAATTACCATAAAATAATCGATTCCTAACTCGAATGACATGTTCTAAGCTTACTAACCACCCAAAATAATAAATAGCGTGTCCTAATGCGATAAACAACATAAATCTAATTTTACGATCATATACTTGGGTACACATAACCATTATGGTTCATAACGCACGTTCAGCTTCAACTTAGCACGCTTGTTCTAAAACTAACTCGACTTGAACCAATGGTTGGACCGACTAGTACATAAGTATAAAACCCTGACTTGGATCACAGGTTTTACAAATACAAGGTGTGTTAACTTTGCTAGCATTCATATGTTCAATGAATTTTTCTTCCTTTCTGTTCAATATGGTAAGAGGAATTATAACAAGAGAAAAACATTGGATAACTTTCTATAGTAACCAAGCAAGTCCAAGAAAATTCAAATCCTAGTTGCCACTTTCAGTGACCCCCACTTATAAATAGTTTAATGTCGATAGGATCAACAACAATTCATGCACAAAACAACTTGACTAAGAAAATTCACCTCTTCAAACAAAAAGGTTACACTTTGAGAACTTGACATGTAGTATGTGATCTTCAAGTTTTGCAAGAGAATTCTCAAATACTATTCATATTATCTTCCCAAAGAAGAATAGATCAAAATATCATTTAGAAGGGGAATAACAACATGATCAACCTATTTCCGAATTTGTGATACCCCACAAATCCTGATGAAATACCTCATCTTCAACTATGAAAAGTACAATAACTCCTACCCTCTCTAAGGTTCATTTTCTTCTTATCATAAGTAATCAACCTATTTTTGGGCATCTTGCTCATGTCAAAAGTTACATCAGATTCAACCACATGAAAATTGCAACAAGATTTAATTCATTAGTGTATTTTAATTCCTATATTTTTTATATATTTTTTTATCTTTAAAGGTTGCATAAGATATTACTTCTAAGATCTACTATCTCCAATGGATATTCACTATCCCATAGGGTAAATCAACTCCTTAAAGAATCTATCAACCCATATCTACTTAATGACCACAAGAACAGGAAAAACCTCTCCAAACTAACAAACATGGCCAAATACTCAGTCACAAATCTCCCTGATCTAGATTCCATCACATACAATATTTCTATTTTAAAATTTTTTCAATAAATAACCTTATTCATTAATTCCCAATTGTTTATTTATTTTTATTATTATTTTTTAGCTTAGCCACACATAGTCAGTTATATTCTTTACTGAGGAATAAACACATCTCCAACTACAACAGTCCTCAAAAGTATAGTATTCTTACCATGTTCAGCTTCATTGACCTCCTTGCATAGGTAGATGAAAAGAAATTGGAGTCATTAAGAATAAAAATCGCTAGTGAAGCTAGTGATACATCCGTTATAGAAATCTCAGATGATTGTGGTGGCAGTGGAGGTTGTTGAATTACCAGTAACTTATTAGATGAAGGACCTACATGTATCAGTGGTTGTGAGTTAAAGATGATATCTCTCCTATCATCTTCTTCCATAGGCCTTTCATATAATCTTACCAACTCAACTTTCATTCCCTTCATCTATTGTTGGCTATTTGTTTGCATGTCCTACAACTTCTGCTTAGTCTCTATTCACATCTCCATTACCCCTACCATGAAATAACTCAACAATGTGATCCTCCTACCTGACCTTGCTGTGCAAAAAACAAGGTCCCTCAAAACAAGGTGAGACAAATGCCTAAGAAATTGGAACATCAGGCACTTGTTCATACTCCATTAGAACCACTTCTCCACCATTACATGATTAGATCTAGATCCACTCCCACTATGAGCTTCCCTAAGACTCATAACTCTAGGTAACATCCAAATCTTCAAAATGGTTCTATGGGTCCTCCTCACCAAACCAACCTCCTGCTAAGAGCACCCCAACAAGTTAAACAGAAAACAACAAACAACATAACAAGACAAAAATGTCACACCTGCTAGTGGAACATGAGATCACTTCACATATACACATGCACAAAATATCTTTCATTCTAACAAACCAATACATAGTTCTGATACCATTCTATAACTTACCATGTTCGGATCATCCCTAAACCAAACCAAAATATTATATTATGATAAATTGTTACATCTTAACTTCAATTACATGAAAGGTAACACCAAAAAGACACCCATCTATACCTTCATGGGGTCTTGGAAGGAAGACAAGTAACTCTGAATATGCAACAACACAAATAAAAGAAATAAAAATAAATGCAAAGAAAATAAATATATTGCATAAAAAAATATTAGTTGCTAATGATGAATTCCCAAACATGGGGTCTATACATTGTTGGCATGTATATTAGAGTAATAATAGAAAATATATGACAAGCTAAAATACATAAAAAATGTTGTGACCATGTATGTGCATATGTGGAAGTCTAAAGCATCCCCTAGTATCCACTAGTGATACATGAGACACATCACCTATAGAGAATATGTCAGTACAAGCAGTGGTCCACAAAATAAAAATTATTAAATAACAAACTGGCATACGAACTCAACAATTCATAATAAAATAAAATAAGGGGGATAGATCTCCACAAGAAGAACCAAAGCCAACAAAAGGAAATTACATTGGCATACCCCTATTGCAGATAAGGACACCTTGTCCTATCTTCTTTAATTACTACTATGCACCAAAGCACACTCCAATGACATATGCCATAGAATACGGTACCTATAGACCTATATCTCTCCAAGTGTGAGAAACTCATAGACACAAGGGTGAAGATGCAGTGAAAAAGGAAATAGAGCATTGCATCAATCCCGATAATAAAACAATTGAGCTCTTTAATAGGTGCCCTAGGACTTACCCCTCTATGTCGGACTTACCAAAACATTCTCCCCACACTCAAAAATAACAAAATATAATATAATAATATACTTAAGTAGGGAAAATAATAATAATAATAAGCCTTTAAAACTTGAGGTAGATCTCTAGGTTTTCGAAAAGAGATTTCATCCTCGACAATTATTAAACACAATGTCTAAATAACCCAAAATAAGTTTTCAAAAACACCACTCTTAATTTGTCTTATAATATAAAACAACCCATCCAACCCAAAAGACGTAAAACAAGAAGCAAGTCACAACCAGACCTTGTATCCATTTTCCAATCAATTTACCGGCGAGCTCAAACCACGTAACCTGTAAAAAAACTCAATTCTAACAAATTAAAGGTAGACATGATGCGTGAATGAGAATGTGTGTCAAATCAACTGATTAATCTAGCACATAAAACAACCTAAAAATTCAATTTAAAATAAATCACCAAAACCCAAATATGGGAAAAAATGACGGATAAAATATTCATGTAATTCCAAAATCACAATGACATAACGCATCAAAATCTTAAAATAATGATAAAACATTCATATCTTCTCAAACACAAATAAAAAATTTATAAGGATTCACCAAAAATCCTTATTTAAGATCAACAACAAAGGAAAAATGCCAGACAAATACTTCCAATTTCTTAAATTATATATTAATTAATAATAAAAAAATATTACTTGATTAATTAATATAAAAAATGACAAATTGAAAACTATTATGATAATATGACATGATGTTTGAAATATAATCAAAATTATGGAGATATAAATACAAAATTTGGGGTTTAAATGGAGGAGATCGGCTGGCATAAGGTTCAAATATATAAATCACCAAATAGTAGTCGAATAGTCAATATAAAGATAAAGAGATAGCTTGACCAAACAAGATTGAAAATTGTCATGAGAAAATCCAACGCAATTGCTTTTACAAAAAATAGAATTTAATTGACAGAAATATGATGGTACAAAATTGGTTTGATGCATGGGCCCAGCAATATACAATCAACTTCGATAGTCATTTCCAATAAACTCGGTCAACTAATTCTAACATCGTTGATAGCGTTAAGAAAATCTTGAATCAAGGCATATAAAGGTAATGGTTTGAAAGAATTTGAAATTGTTGTGAGGGAGATATACGTTTATAAAGATGGAGTCTTGCATAGGAAATTGAAATGGTATAAGACACGTTTTAGGAAACTGAAAATAGCACAAGTGTACTTTAGCGAAAGGTGTAACACTACGTTAATATAAGTTTTTATAGGAAAATGAAAAGAGTACAATTACACAAAATCATGCATGTGGCCCACATGCCTGACACGTATTTGACGTGTGGCACATCTGGTGATGTGGCCTAACATGTGGCATGTCCATATTGAAAAGCATGTGATACCTCATTGGAAAGCTCTCAATGGCCAAACGTTTTTTTCATAACTGACCAGAAACCAAAATCAAGCTATAGGAACTAATTCATGGCACAATGTCAAAATAGACAAACCATTTGGTAAAATCAAATTTTGTAACTTGACATGGATTTCAAGAATATATCAAACTAATATATTTGGTTAATTCTTAACACCATTTGCATGCTAAAAACCCCCAAAATGCACCCTCTAATCCAAATACACCCCTAAACTCTATATTAAAGAAGACCAAAACCACTCGTGAAGCCAAACCAACTGGCCAACACCCAGCCCAATGTCAACCCACAGCAACTCAAACCAACATCACACCCAAACCAGACCAAAAGCTAAACCAAAGTTAAACCAAGTCAGACCAAAACCAAACTACAGCCAAATTGAATCAAACCAAATATAAAATCCAGAATAGAGAGGCATAAATTTTACAGTTGGGTGGGGTGGACACGAACACGGCCATGGACATGACCACAGGGCTGCTCACAGGCGAACAAGGAATCTGGCAAGGTGGACCTGATCGATCATGATGAGGCCTGTCAGTTCCTATCGCTAGAAAATGGCAATGGCGGCGAGGCAAGGGTGCCACTATTGGTGGTAGACAGCCCAAGCATTGGGGAAGAGGGAGTCACTAGCGATGATCCCAATGATGGTGGTCGATGGGGCTAGGGTCAATCACTCGGTCGTGAATAGGAGAAGGTGTTTGGGTGGTCAGCCTCGCCAGAGGAGGCCCACTGGTTCTGGAAAAAGGCCTGAGCGATGGTAATAATGATGGAACCCGACATTCCAAATGCCCTTGCCAATTGCCAATGCGGTGGCGCCAATGCCCATGGAGAGTCTGGGTTGATTGTCCACCACGAGGTGGTCATGGTGGTGTTAGTCCGGTGGCTGAAGACTGGCAAGAGATTTGCTGGTGGTGAGCCAAAGTGGTGGCAGCGCTGGGGATAAAAATGGTCAAAAATTGGCCGAGAAACTCCTAGAAAATAAGGGAAGTTGGGATTGACGTGGACGACCTAGATCTTGCCACATGACACTATCTGATCATCTGGCCTAGTATGGTTTTCCTAGAGTATATATAATTATATATAAACAGAAAGTTTAGATCGACACTGACAAAAGTAAAAACTAACTTAAAGCCTAATGGAGGCTCTACAAATGGAAATCAAGAGGAGGAAGCTAAATGGGCTTCAAAACCCTAAACTCATTGAGTAAATATTTGAGATTCAAATCAAAGTTGAGCCCATAGAGGCAATTCGGTAGATCCGAAATCTCTAAGATGCATGCAAAAGAGATAGCTTGAAAAAGAGATAGCCCATAAAGGGATTCTAAGGGCTAGAATATGCCTAAATCTAGCACTCAACCTTGAGCTAACCCTATCTAGAACTCGTATACCTCGAGAATACATTGATAACTCATGCTCTGTTGTAGCATAATTGAATCTACCATTTGTATATCAGACATACCTAGCCTTCATAACATACTCTAACACCCATCTAGGTCCGATACTCATGGTCTAAAAGCTAAACCAACTTGAATTGACTAAAGAATGACATGAATTGGGCAAGGGACTAAGCATGTAAAACCTTAACCCAAAGCTAGAATTTTAAAAAATAACCATAGATCATGCCCAAAATGAATAGAAATGTGGGATGAAGGAGTGTACCTCAATGGGGAGGGGAAGGGGAGGAAAAGAGGGGCAAGGGGGACCACTATAGACCATGATTGTGTCATGATGGAGGTAATGCCTCCTACCATGATCGCAGTCGTTCCACTGGCATTGTTTTGAGCTTTTCTAGCCCCAGCTATTTGAGGCCAATTCTGGTCGACAAGTGACCCAATTACCAATGCCATGGCCATCGTTGTAATCGCCTTCATTGAGTCTACCACTTGGGACCCTCACCGAACCCAATTAGTGGCTAACCGTCATTGTTGCCATTAGAGCCAGTTACCACCGTCATTGCCGTCACCAACCATCCCAATGGCTTTGCCATGCCACCGTCTAGTGATCCTAACCATTGGCCAACCTTGGGGTGCCAATCGCCGGGACCTACTCGAGCCCATCATCACCTATAGTGAGCTACTTCCAACCTTGATTCCAGCTAGTCCAAGCCGTTGCTGGTGTTACCGTCACTATCTTTGTGTTCGTCGTCAACAACTCTATGACTATCAACCCTTACTACCATCTGCCAAGTTGCCACAACTGGTTTCTCTTCCAACGCTTCGTCAGCACTCGGGCACGCTTGAGCCCGAGGTATTGGAGCCAATTATGGTCCGACCCTATTTGTTCTTCCCATTTATCTAACCAACTCGGATCGCTTAGTTCAACTTGTTTTTAGACTATTTTGATTCCACTTTTGATCGATTTTGACCGATTTGAAGTATATTTCTCGATACCTTGTAGTTTTAAACATGCATATCATTAATTGACATGTTTGTGACACGTCCATATTTTCTGATTTGCTGCATATTTTATCGTATTTATTGAATTTATTGACTTGAGTCAATAATTACTGATTGAATTCTAAAAATTTCTATAGGCTTGTGATTAATTGCTAACCATTGGTTAATGCTCAAACTGTTGTTTTGAATATATTTTTTATTTATTGTATTTTCTATATTTATTGAAATTATTGTGATATATAACATTTATATTATTATTTATTTATCAATTATCTATAATTGATAAATAATTTGTACATGTTGAGCTTGCTTCAGAACTTAGTCGATGAATAATTTAGGTCATTCTAAACTATTTTGAGTTGTTTATTATTTATTAGATTCATGCTTTTCGGGTTAAAGTTTGACCAAATAATTGTTTTTCCAACTATGACTATTATTACCGATTGATTGTGAATTGTTTAAGAGCTTGGTAGTCGATTTGGATGAATGCTGATTCATTCACCGGTTACTGTTTAATTAATTAACTTTTGATTGTTTTGATAATTAACCAACTTTTGATTGTTTTGATAATTAACCGATTTTAACTGTTTTGGCTATTTTAACTTTTGACTATTTAGTGTTGTTTGTTTGACCGCGATTAGCTGTTGATCGATTAATCAAATTATTGTGACTATTTTACTATTATAATTATTAAGGACATTGTGCCCACACAACTTAAATTTTATAATACATCAAAAGTAAATTTTATCATTAATATTTAGTTAGATATTGGTTAAAATATTGTAATTATAATAAAATTTTCATATTTAAAAATTAAATACATTTTAAACTAATAAAAAGGCCTAAACGGTGTTGGATTCCAAGGGACTGCAGACGGTGTTTAAAATTATAGTATTAATAATAATTAATATAATAATATCAGCAGCAAGATGTAAATTTAACCATTTATTTGAATCGCAGGCTGTAATTTTTATGACTAAACTAAAATGGTCCTTCTTATTCCATTTTCATTGTAATTTTTATGAATAAAATAAAACTGTCGTTGTTAACCCATTTTTATTATAATTTAAAGGTTCATATTAAATTTTATTGATATGAAAATATCGGTGGCGGTTCATATTAATTTTTATTGATATGAAAATATGAGTGGCGGTCGGGAGTTCAAAATTTGATTGATTATATCAACAAATATATATAAGAGATAAATTACAAATGAGTTCAAAACAAGCTTCTCTAAAATCGAACCGCATCTAACTTAAAGCCAGATAGATATAAAACAAACCTACCTACAAGTTAATATTATAGACAAAAAGGAAAAAAAGTTATTATAAATTTAGAATCTACAACACAAAATACAAAATGCAAACTACTAACCCCTTAGCCCTGTTGTAATAATATATTAATGTAGGGAAAAAATAAAAGTTTTTATTTTTTATTTTGAAAGGAAAAAAGAGAAGTTGGTGTCATCTTCTCCCCTCCCCCCCCCCCCACCCCCTCGTAAACAGCACAGCGCAACAACCCCACCACAGAGAAGAGAGAGAGAGAGATATATCTTCTCCTCTTCCCTTCCATCCAAAGCTCCCACCTTTTCCCATCCGATCCCCTAACCCTAGCTCCGCCGCCGATCGCCGCCTTTGCATGACGGCCCCTTCGCATTCCCTCCGATTGCCTCCCATGCCCGGCCGCGCTTATTCCGCCGCCGCAGCTGGATTGTGTAAGATTTCTCTGCTTTGATGTGGTTTCGATGGTCTCAGTTTTAGGGGGGTCCGATGGTTGTTTGGTGGTCTGGTTCTGTGGGTACGGTCGTTGATCGGGGAAAGATGGAGTCTTTGAGGTGTTTTGGGGATGATCGGAGCGTTTGTTTGGGGTTTTCTTGTGACGATTGTTGTGGATTAGGTGTAGTTTGTTTTTTGTTTGGCTTTGATGGGGTGTGGTTGGTTTCGATTGTGCGAGAAATGGTTGTGTTGTTGCGTTTGGTTTAGTTGATGCCGATTGTGGTCTTGTATTCCGATGAAACTAGGCTTGTGGTAGTTTTTTTCATAAAGAAATGGTTTGTGCATCCTTGAGGAGAGGTATTATTTAGCTGCCTGTTGCGATAATGATTGATGTTCTTGGTATTTTTTTATCCGATCGTTGTTTAGTTTCATTGTTGTGGGCAGATATTCCTTACTGTCTAGATGTTGTAATTGAAAAAAAATGTCAGCTTTTGATAATAAAGTATCCATTTTTGGATTCCATATGAATCTACCTTGCTTGCCATTGCTAATCTTGGAAATCCCGTGGTGCTTTTTATGTTTATTCCTTTTCTGTCGATCTGAATTAATTCGGTTGTACATGTTGCTTGCTTATGGATGTGTATCTGACATGTTTTTAATCAATCTGTTTGCATTCGTAGGAGAAAACATTTCCTCAAAGTGGCGATTCAACTTGTGGAAGATACTGATTTGCATGGGTAGAGAGGATGCCAGAGCTTCGAAGTGGGGCAAGGCAAGCTCGGCTAAGATCCAAACGCCTTGATGAGCTTCAGCCTCCTGCCGAGCTTGGCCAACCAGCAAATCCAGTGCCCCCTCCACAGAATAGAACTGGGAGGCGAGCTGGGACTGGGCGAGGTAGAGCTGCAGCAAAGGGTGGCCCTTCTAATGCACGTCAGACTGCTGCCGGTAGGGGAAGAGGCGGAGGTAGAGTAATTGGCCTTGACCTAGAGCAGCCTTGTGAAGTTCCGCGAGAACAGGCTATAGGAGGAGCAGACGAAGCACGTGCGGCGCGGCAGGAGGCACCTTTAAATAAAAATTTGGTAATGGAGGGTGGCAGTGCTGATAAGTTGGCCGGACCTGAAGAAGAAGCTAGTGCTACTCCTGTTCCTGAAAGGGTAGGATTGCATTGCTGTTGGATCGATGAACTTAATTGTTTGATTTCTACTTCATTTGTGTTTGTTTTGTTCTTGTTGTGTGTTCTTAATCTATTTGACTGTAATGAATGCTTGAGTTTTTTGGCGACTTTGCATGGAACATCATTTGGGCCACATCTACTCTGCGCATGTTGCAAAGTTACTTAAATAATAGTTTATTCGTACTTTTGCTAAATAATATAGCTGAAGAGTCATGTAGAAGTAATAATTAATTAAAGAAAGTGTGGTGTTTATTGAAACTAAGTAATTTACACTTATGCGTACAATAGGGATGTTGATTTCTTTTTAGCTGTTATTGATTGCAATGTCGTCAAGTTCCTTTTCCGTGTTCTTTACCTTTTCGACCCTTAGGGTAGGTTGCATTCCCTTTCCTTTTTGGTATGTTTGGTGGGTTATGGTGAATTTTTCCATTAGGAATAAAAACATTAAAAAGCTGCTTTAGATATCTTTTTGTTGAAATGTTTTTACTATGAATCCTTCTACTTGAGTAATCTGCACGTTCCTTTGTTTCATTGGGCCATGCTGTGTTGGTATTATTATTCATGAAAATGTAAACAAGTTATCACAGAATCAAATATTATGAAAAACATTTTCTTTTACAAATTGAATTTGTGTGCATTCTGTAACAGTTTGTTGTTTGTACAGGTACAGGTAGGTAATTCTCCTGTGTATAAAACAGAGAGAAAACTGGGCAAAGGTGGCTTTGGACAAGTGTATGTTGGTCGAAGGCTTAGTGGAGGCAGTACGGATCGTACTGGGCCAGATGCCATTGAGGTAAACAGAAGATGGTTTTTTAACATTATTGTGCCTCTTCTACAATACCGGACCTGATGCCATTGAAGTAAACAGAAGATGGTTCTCTAATGGGTGCCCTAGATGAGGATGCAATCTTTTTTCACTTGCAGGTAGCATTGAAGTTTGAGCATCAAAGCAGCAAAGGCTGTAATTATGGTCCCCCATATGAGTGGCAAGTTTACAAGTAATTTCCCTCTTGGCTATCTCTATGTTTGGTTTGAGTTTTTTAGTTTTTGATATTTGCAGGATTTTTGAATATGTAACTAATATATTGATTTTCTTGTTGCTGTCATTTAAGCACTCTAAATGGTTGTTACGGAATACCATGGGTGCACTACAAAGGTCGCCAGGGAGATTTCTACATTCTGGTAAGATTAATTACATTTATTGGATCATCTGATTTGTGGTGTGTGAGTTGGTTGTGGTGTTGACTGAGGCCATATAATGGTTTTAGGTCATGGATATGCTGGGACCGAGCCTTTGGGATGTTTGGAATACTGTTGGACAAGCGTAAGGGATCTTTTCTTTTTTCCTCTATTTATCTCTACCTCTCCATGCTGCATTGGACTTTGTGTTGAAAACTGAGTTTTGATGCACAACTACATGCATGTATTGGAGTTGCACATGTATGTCTTCTGTTACATTTTTTGAATTTAAACTGAAAGTGCCTTGAACAGGATGTCACCAAACATGGTTGCTTGCATTGCTGTGGAGGCAATTTCAATTCTAGAGAAGCTTCATCAGAAAGGGTACTACTTTGACTCTATAAGCTTGTGATTTTTATTTAACAAGATAAACTTGACTTTTTGTCGTCTTATGTGTTAAAACTTTTCCAGGTTTGTGCATGGGGACGTGAAGCCAGAAAATTTTTTACTTGGCCAACAAGGAACCCCTGAAGAGAAAAAGCTGTTTCTTATTGATCTTGGTTTAGGTACACGGTCTTTTACGTCCGACATATTTTTCATTATGTAGCCATCAATTATTAGATATATGAAAGCGATAGAACTTCAGATTGTCTTAACCGGCTTTCTCAATCTGTGTTTCAGCATCTAGATGGAAGGATGCTTCATCTGGTCAGCATGTTGACTATGATCAAAGGCCTGACATTTTCAGGTTCGAAATACATATGTCTATGGACTTTACCTTTTTATGTTCCACAAGCAATTAAGTTGCTAACAGGTAAATGTATTGATGACAGAGGAACAATAAGATATGCTAGTGTACATGCACATTTAGGCCGCACAGGAAGCAGAAGAGATGACCTTGAGTCACTGGCGTACACTCTTATTTTCCTCATGAGAGGACGACTGCCTTGGCAGGGCTACCAGGTTAATGGAGGATGCTTTCAGAGTTTATGCTTTCTTTCCTGTTGAAGATGTGTGTTTTTGTCTCTTATAGTCTTCCTTTCGTACCATTTCGCAGGGAGACAATAAAAGTTTTCTTGTATGTAAGAAGAAGATGGCTACATCTCCAGAGCTTCTTTGCTATCTTTGCCCAAATCCGTTTCGGCAATTTCTTGAAGTAGTCACAAATATGAAGTTTGATGAAGAACCAAACTATTCAAAGCTCATATCGCTTTTTGAATCATTGATTGAACCATCATCTCTTATGAGGCCAATAAAAATTGATGGGGCATTGAAGGTTAGAGTATTTTCATGTTACATTTTAGAAATTGTTCTTTTAGGCATTTAGCGGAAAGTAACATTGCCAACTTTTGTTTTCATCGATGTTTTCTCCCAAGTGAACTTTCCTATCTACTGTAACTCTTATCTGTTGTTAAAGTGAAATCAATAGGTTTGGAAGGCTAGATCAGTGAAGCCTGTAGGTTCTTTTTCTGTTGAAATTTTGTGCTCGGGGTCCTTTAGTTCTGTCCTTGGAAGGTTAATAGCGTTTGTCCATAAGCTATGCTATCTGTCAACGTGTACTGGTTAAAATTCAGAAATACATATGCTTATGTTTATGAAGTTAATGGCTACTCGTTGGCCTCTCAGGTTGGACAGAAGCGGGGGAGAGTGGTAGTAAATGTGGATGATGATGAGCAACCAAAGAAGAAGGTTCGCCTGGGAAGCCCTGCAACCCAGTGGATTTCAGTGTACAATGCACGTCGGCCAATGAAACAAAGGTAAATACTTTGCAAACATTTATAAAGCTATGCATTGGCAAAAATAGGAAGTGGTGATTTATTCTCCGTGTCAAGCAATGCAATCCTTTCCCATCTACTCTTTTTGTTCTTTTCTCTGAATGCACTTGGTTTTGTTAAGTATTCATTTTTTGCCCCTCACTTTTTGGTCAATTCAAATTCAACTAAAGGGAGTTAGAGAGAAGTTGAACATAGGATGATGGAAACTTGCATTGGAATCTAAAGGTTTAAAGATAATAGCTGCAAAACAAAGTATATGTTGTGTTCTTCTTCTTCTTCTGTGATTGCACTTGGTTTAGTCAAGGATCTATTTTGAGCCCTTTTGGTCAATTCAAGTTCAAAGAAAAAGTGCGTTAAATTAGGATGATGGAAAGTTGCATTGGAATCTAAAGTTTTAGAGAAAACTGCAGCAAAACAAAGTATATGATGTGTAATTCTATTTAAAGGATCAATATGATAATTATATATAGACAAGCAGCAGCTTCTATCTAAGGACATGCAGATAAGGTGTCTTATCAGATTGTTATATAGTATAGATGGAATGGCTAACTTTCCAAGTCTTTTTCTATAGGTACATCCAAATCTATTTTAAGGAAAGTTCTAGGATTACTTTAATAGATTGTATACATAATATATAGAATGCATGAAACCTAGCGTATGGCTGCAAAAAAGTTATATTCATATGTTTGAAGTGGGTGCAGTGTTGCAGAAATCGGCCGATTCCGTGCGGAATCGGCCGATTTACATCGGAATCGGTTTTTTAGGAAATTACCAAAATACCCTAGGTATGATTTTTATTAAATTATTTAAGCATGGGTAAAATGGTAATTTGGATTTTAAAAACCTAAAATCAAACCCGCTCCCCCGACACCGCCGCCGCTCGTCCGCCCGCCGCCGCCCGGTTTCCGCCTCCGCCGTGCGGCCCTGACTCCGCGCTCGCCGCCGACCGGGCTGCCGACCTCGCCGCCGACCTCGCAACGTCGCCGCCCACCCGTGGCCGGACCGAATCGGGCACGCACGAATCGCCGCCGACTCCGCCGCCGGCTCCGGGCCGCCGACGGTTCGTCCGGCCGGGCGGCCGACATCGCCGCCGCGAGACTCGCCGCCGACCGGGCCGCCGGTGGCGGCGGGGGTAAAAATCGCACGGTGGCATTCTTGTAATTAAAAGTTGACTCGAGTCTAACTCGAGTCAAAAATAATAATTAATTCGAAATAATTTAAAAAAATCTTAAAAAATATTTAAAAATATCAAAAACTATAATACACAGAATAATATCAAAATAACATCAATACTTAATTTTAATATATTTATATTATAAATTGTCAAATTATTATATATAACTGATTAAATTAATTTGGACCGATTCAACTGAACCGATTCCTGGCCGATTCAGACCGATTCCGATTCCGATTCCGATTCACTGGAAAACCGATTCCCATTCCGATTCCGATTTATGCAACCATGAGTGGGTGAAGAATGTTCTAACAGATATGTGGGAAGAAAAGGCAGGATTTGTTGTCAAATTTGAGAAATGGATTGAGTTATAGAAACTGAATATGAATTGCGAGAAACTGCCTTCTGTGGTTGGGCCATCTTTACGGACAAGGTGCAGCCATAAAAAAAGGCAATATTCTAATTAGTTCAAAAAGAAGTGAAGGAATGTGTATGTTTTGTAAGTAGATATTGGTCATAATCAACCATAATAGAAAAAAGAGATACTTAATCCTGCCTTCAATTATTTTGGCATGAGGGGGGATGATGAGATGATTCCAACCATGGAATTGGGTGTAGCGCTGTGGATTATCTGCTTAAATCACTTAATTTTAGTTTGCGACTTCTCTTTGTTTGCTTCCTCATCAGTATTATTATGCTTTTGCTCCCATTTTCAAGGGAATAATGTTTTTGTGTAGGTATCATTACAACGTAGCCGACTCGAGGCTTCGCCAACATGTGGACAAGGGTAATGATGATGGTCTGTTCATAAGTTGTGTAGCTTCTTCTGCAAATCTATGGGCCCTTATTATGGATGCTGGAACTGGGTATAATTCCCAGGTTTATAATCTTTCAGCTCTCTTTTTGCATAAGGTTAGTAATATGGTTTTTGTGTGTTTATTTCTTTTTGTGATATGTATGATCCACGAGATTATCTGTGGGTTCTTTCATCTATTTCTTATTATTTATTTATTTATCCCCCACCCCCCAGGACTGGATTATGGAGCAATGGGAGAAGAACTACTACATTAGCGCCATAGCAGGGGCAACCAATGGGAGCTCACTAGTTGTTATGTCAAAAGGTGCTATCATTATAATGTATTATTATTATAATTATTATTACTATTACTATTATTATTAATCATTATTAATTATAATAATAATAATTTCTTTTTCTTTGAACTGCCAATTCCAAGGCTTACTCTTGTGCAGGGTCTGGGGAAGGTTTGTAATCCCCAACCCTTCTCAAGACCTAGCACATGCAAGTCCCTTTGTGCTTTTTGTTCAAATACTAATATACCTTTTTGAACTTTTTTACCCCTTTTGTGTAATAAATTGCAAGCGCCGAGGCGTATCATAATGTGTTCCAATATGTTCCATCATCCAGTGTTCTGGACCATTTTTGGATCCTAAAGCAACATTCAGAAGCTTTATCTGACCTGCAAATTTCACTCCAATTATAAAAATCTATTTATATTAAGTCATTGGTCATGCGGATTAAAACTATTTTCTTAAATTTCCAAATTATGCTGTGGTTGAAATCCTCCTTGTAGTAGATATTTTTGAGTGTGCACTTTCAAATTTAGGACAAGTTCTAAAACCGGTGCAAAGCTTGTTGCCTATCACAATAAAATTTAAAAATGTGGCCATTGACAGCAACACATTGACCTTTTACTTTATGTTGAATTCTAAATAGTACATCTTGTTTGCATATTATTAAATGAAAATTGACCACATGGACTTATCATGTCATTTACTATCTGTTGTGATTAATTGTTATACAAAATTTAATTTTTTGCAATTTGGTTGGAAATGGAAATTACCTTTTCCATTGCTGATTTGCTCAATTACCAAATATATGCTGTATTTTTATCAATATTTTTGTTATTTTCTCATGCTCTATTTCTCAGGGTTAAATTCATTGTCTATCATTTTTGGTGGGAGCAGTTTTGAAGCTTATCTCCTTCAATGTAAATTCTTTGTCTCTCTTGCCATTTGTTGAAGTCCACTTTTGTTAATACTTTGTAGGAACACCTTATACCCAGCAGTCATACAAAGTAAGTGATTCCTTTCCTTTCAAATGGATAAACAAAAAATGGAAGGAAGGATTTCATGTAACTTCCATGACTACCTCTGGAAGCCGTTGGGGTGTGGTAATGTCAAGAAACTCTGGTTATTCTGATCAGGTGGGTCTTTCTTGTGAATGTTCAAATTATTTTTCCATTGTCTTAACTTTGTTTATTATTAATTAATTCATTGACGTAGCCATCTGCTCTGCTTGGACTATAGGTTGTCGAACTGGATTTTCTTTACCCAAGTGAAGGGATCCATAGGCGATGGGAAAGTGGCTATAGAATAACAGCCACTGCTGCGACTACGGATCAGGCTGCATTTGTACTAAGCATACCCAAGCGTAAAGTCATGGATGAAACACAGGAAACACTTCGAACATCTGCATTTCCAAGTACTCATGTAAAGGTACAGTGAAGCATCTAACTCTCTCATGATTTTTTTCTTTAAAAAAATCAGGGAAATGAGTGAGGTTTTAGAGAGATTTGCCATTGCTGCGCGAAATATGATTGACATAATAAGAGTAGTGTGAAAGCAAGTGACATAGGGTAATAGGCCATATTCTGTAAAGCCAGTTTAAATCTTTGCTGTATGAGTAAGATGGTTGAATGAGCATCACTGATTCAAAAGAATGTTTCATGGGTTTTAGATATAATGGTTAAGTTGAGTCACATTTGCTGACCATTTTTGCCATGAAATGATAATGTAGCCCTTTGTGATGACAGTGGCTGCTGTTTGCCAATCTTGGTTTTTACTTGTGTGAGGTACTGACTGGTCTTTTCTTTTACAGGAAAAATGGTCCAAAAATCTTTATATCGCCTCTATTTGTTACGGTCGGACAGTATGCTGATACTGTGTTCGAAGTGTAAATGTACCATTTATTTGAAAAAAAATTCTGCTGCGGTATTCAAATTTTGAAAAAAAAGGCGAGGGGATATATGAAATGTAACATAAGAATGTCTTTTATATGACAAAAGAAATGTGGGGCATTTTATTATATACTTGATGTCCTTCAGCAATTCATGTACGATGCCAAGTCCCTACATCCTGCTAAGTGGGCATTGGTGATCAGATTATTTTATTTCATGAGAAAAGACCAATGATAATCGAAGGCACATTTTGCATCGAACTGGTTTTTAGGTGTGCAACCAAGTGTTTATATCTATTAAAGTGCCGTGTTGTTTCTACCTCTGCTTATAATGGGAAGAGCATCGAAATTTTAGACTTTGGCAAGCAAGTATTGGGTTTAAGTTTGTTGTGGGGGCCGTGTTTTGCACTTGTTTGCAAATTAATTTATTTGTTGTGAATGGTGATGTGGGTCTTCCAGACAATTGGTGGCCATTTAGGAGATAACGTTGGTCTTGGTTAATTGAGCATCTGATGGTTTATTGTACTTGTTTGCAAATTTGTTTTTTGTAATTGGCAATGCGGGCTATTAACGTAACTGGTGGCCATTTGGGTGAATGTGTTGTTCTAGGTTAATTGAGCATCTAATCTAATGGAGTTAATTTTTGTTCTTTACAAGTTACATGCGAGTATCGAACACTATTGCTATACTATGCTATAGTCTCTTTTACAGTCAATAGTGCATTGATTAATATTTCTAATCATCGAACAAAATTGCCAATGCTGTAGTTTTTTAGCACAACTATGAATTAGATGTTAGTGTTCTCAACATTTCTTAATATATGAGTACTTGTAGATCAAATCACTATTTCATGCATTGATTTTGTTGTCTAGCCAATGGATGGTATCAACCAATCATCAATCACTTCTTGGTGTGTTAGATCAAGTGAGGTTGATATTGTTTATTATGGTTAAGGTATGCCAAGGTGTCGGGGTACTTTCCTTCCTATTGCTTCAACACTCGAGTATGAAAAAGTAACACTCGTTGGTTGTTATTGCTTCTGTACGTGCATAAGAAAGGATTGGGTCTCGATTATTTGTTTTTTCATGTTCTTTTGGCTTGTGCACTTGTCTGATTACTTGTTCTTGTCCATTTCCTTAGGTCTAAAGGAGATGCACTAATTCAACAACCTGATGGTTTTGTCAGTTCTATTGAATTTGTCTTATGATGTGCATGTGTTTTGACGGTGCGATGGAAGAATAGAATGTTGGAAAAAGCTAAGTGAGTTGAGCATGTGGCTAATTTGGTGCCCTTTTCTCATTGAGGTGTGGCTTGCAACCACGATTGGTGATAGATGTCACAATGTGATACATGCTGAATTTGAAAGGAAAAACGTATTCATCAAGTGATGTCTTCGTCTTTGCTTGTTTGTAGTGTTAGCCCAACAATTTTAAACATCCTATCGGTTATCATTCCATAATTATAGCTAGCAGAGTTTATATTTGGTTAAACTAGGTTGAATCCAGTTCTACCAAAATTTTAAATTATAAATATGTTGTTATTTAATATTAAATATATTTAATCATTAATATTAAATTAAATATAGGTTAGAATACTGTGATTTTGATAAAAAACCTGATTTTTGTGAAAATTTAAATGAAAAATTGGGCACAAATAAAAGTGGTATGCATGCATATGGTAGGACCGAGTGATAAGATATAGTATACTTAAAATTACGCTATGTTCATTAAAAAGAAATGGTGTGCTTTTTTACCCTCGTGAATGGTGTAGCAAGTGGACGGTGGGTTTACTGTTTTACCGATAATTAAAATAAAAGAGTTAAGTATTTTTTTGTTATTTAAATAAAATAATAAAATAATGATAAATTTAATTGCACTGTTTTTATTATAAAATGGTTAAAACTTATCCTTCTACTATTACTATTTTACCTCCTCTTTATTAAAAGAAGCTATTTATTTTTTGTAATAAAATTTTAGTATTATTGATCTATATAAATAAAAAAATTATTATTAATATATTTAATTAAAATTTTATATTAATATATTTATTTAAAAGTAAATACATAGTAAAATTTTGTTATCTTGGCTTGGGTCTTTTATTGCTAAAGATTTATTGGCTGAAATTAAAATTTATATTGTTAATCATTTACTTTTAAATAAATAATCAGGCGTCGGAGAGAGGTAAATTATTAATAAAATGTAAACAATGCGGTGGTAATAAATGTTCGAGAAAACAGTAAATGGCAACTAGACCATGAGTGAGGTAGCTTGCCTCCACCGCTTATTTGGATCTCGTGTGCCAATTTTATTCTTATTTTAAATTCTTCGCTATCATAATCAACCATTATTAATTTAGCATATCTTTCATTGCGAACCACCTTTATTTTATAATGTTATTGTACTACTTTATTTGTGCTTCGGACTAATTATAAGCTTCCATGGGGGCACAAACTAGATTTCATTCTTATCATCTTTTTAACAGAAGGTGATGACAATCATTTTAAACTACTGACTATTTTTTTATAAACCAAACTATTTTAAACTACTGACTATTTTTTTCATGATGCCTCTACAATAGTTTAGACATAAACATGATATTAAGTTCTTTATTGCCTTTTATCTTAACTTGCCCCACCTCTATTTTATAATGAAATTGCACTACCTTCTTTGTGGTTGGGACAAGTTAGAAGCTTTCCTTGGAGAATCAAGTTTGGTGCATTCTTGTCATACTTTTAGTGAAATATTAAAAGGTGATTGTTATATTTTTTCTAATTAATTAAATGTCCTGATTTTAATGAGAAATTTCTATTTTATTGATAAAGGTTGATTGGAAATCTGCTCCAGACACATCATTTATGTTGCATGTTAACTTACTGAGAACACAGGATAATAATTGCGTGGAAAAAATAGCATTACACAATATTTATATTTTTTATTGTAATATATGATCGTAGCAATAAAAAAAAGCCAATAAAATAATATAATATAACAATCTATTACTCTGCTCACAAAATCCATGCATGCAATGGTGTTTTGAGCTATTTGAGCAACGATGGTGCAGTTTTGCAACGGCAGTCCATGAAATCTTCCCCACAAGCTTCCCAAGCGACGGATGGTCCCCCTGCTTGAGGGAGGGACCAATTAATGTTTACCTGCAGCTAGTTTTTACCTAATAATGGCGACGAAGACTGCATCCAACACCAACCAATATCCTTGGTGGTAGGTAGGCCTACTGGTGGCGACCTGTAGCGGCCATGGCCCAAAAGAAGCAAGAAGATCGAAGATGCTAGCAACATAGCACACGCCTTTGAAAGGCCAAAAGGGTACACAGGATAAGGCACTCTGGTAATAGGCATGGCGCACTGGGCTATGAAAGGTGACAGTGAAGTCCGAAAGGAGCCATTTTTTTTGGCCATGGTCATGGAAAGGAACTACACGCCAGCAACGCATAGCACTGAAAGGAAGTTCAAAAGGATTTTGTGATCTGGCCCGCACCCACAATGGTGTTTCTGGTTGCAGAGCCGGCCAAGATACCAGCACACCAGTCGGCCTCATCATTGTTGCTTGGAAATGGTGGCACCACCCGGGAACAGCAACGGGGAAGTACTTCCTCTCTTGCAAAGACTGGGTTTTTTGGAGGGTGTGGTGAGGCTAGAAGATTGTGGGTGGTGAGATGAAGAGGAGTCGGGTGAGGGAGGAGTGATCTTTGGTGTGGGGTCTGATGGGGAATTGCTGGTTTAGGTTGAAGCCCTTTGGGTACAGAGTTTCTTCCAATGCAAAGACTGGTAGGTTGATTGTTGTTTTTGGGAAATTCTTTCTGAGATGTGTTGCGGAGGTTATTTTGTCTTGGATATGGGTACTCAATGTTTCTTAGTTTTTGCATGTTATAAGGAAGGTCGCATGTACCATGCTTGTGAATTTGCAAAAGAGTTGAAACTGGTTGTTGATGTTCTGGTACTTGCTTTGATTCTTTTTTCTTTTTCTTTTTCTTTTTGGTTTTTTTGTTTTATGCTTGTGACTTTTAGTGATGACTGGAAACTGGTTGTTTCATCTTGCCATCTACGCTACCGAACTTTAGGATTAATGTTTTAGTGTTGACTTTTATTGTTTAGTATTCCGAAAGAACTGAGTTTTGGTATGATTTATGATCTTTTGAAGTGGCGAAATAGAATCCATGTTCTACGGTGGAAGAGTAATTCTGAAATTTGTCCTAGAAGCATACTACCATGGAAGAATTTTTTGTTGCCTTTGTTCATATGTTTTGTCTGACATTGATTGTTGCAGTTGGTATGTTCTATAAAGTTCTCAGATGCTATCTTGGTTATTTTTCAAAATCCAGATGTTCTAGCACTGATCCAGTTTATTCCATTTACTTTTCGAGCTTTAAGATTCCCCCAAAAATCAGGTTGTGCTCATTAAGGATGATAAGATTGATACCAAACTGCCATCAAACCCTAAAGAAGTTGAAGACCTACTACGTCGAGATATTGCCGCAAAGCCTTTAGTTGCATTTGATTATGATGAACTAAAGATTATTACTGGAGATTTCATGCAAGACAATGTCTTGGGTGGAGGGGGATTTGGGCATGTATACAAGGGATTTATCTCTGAAGATTTGAGGGAGGGCCTTTCACCTATTCAGGTTGCTGTGAAGGTTCATGATGGGGATAATAGTTTCCAGGGGCACAGAGAATGGCTGGTAAAGTTTGCTGCCTGCTGTAAATGGTGATTTCAATTTCTTTTATGCTCAGATAATCTGATTCTTGTCTGAATGATGTTGTTCCTTGTAGGCTGAGGTCATATTTCTTGGGCAACTTTCACATCCAAATTTGGTGAAGTTAGTTGGATACTGTTGTGAAGATGATCACAGAGTGCTAGTATATGAGTATATGCCTCGTGGCAGCGTGGAAAACAATCTTTTCTCAAGTGAGCATTCTTATTTTTCTATCAATGCATTGTATCCAAATGAAGTCTGCAACAGTGACCCTGCTACCATTTGACCTGTCATTGTGCATTTTAGCATGGTAGATGCTTCGAGGTCATCTTTGGTTGTTTTAATTCTTCGTGTTTTTCTATCTGCCCTATGTAGGAGGTATCTTGATAGAAGCATCTTAATTTAATCCCCAAGCATCCTCAAACCAAAATTATCCTTGATATCTCTCTTATGTTGCCCAGTGAAATTGCTTGCAATGTTTTTCCTTCTATCTTATTAATGTCATCTTTTCAACCATAATCTTCATATAAGGACTATTCCATACTCAGCGTTTGGTATTAAGTTCAATGCTCAGTGTTCTCTGTTTCCTACAACACATTTTAAATCAAATAAAATCTTTAAATGGGGAGAGTGTTGAGACAGTCCTCAAGTTCAAAGGGCAAAGTTCTTTAAAATTTTCAACCTCTCTTTTTCCCTAAATGAAAGACCAACAAAACAATAGAAACATCAGTTTGTATAAGAATTCAATATGTGGAAGGTTTTATTGCCGATAGTTGCTTTCTATTATCAGAATCTTATTTGCCTTGGACTTTAATTTCCATTGGATTGAAACAGTCTTGCTCACCTTCTGAATGATAATTCTTCTTAATTTGTTGTCTCTGATCAGGAATTCTGCTTCCCCTATCTTGGGCCGTGAGAATGAAGATAGCATTCGGAGCTGCTAAAGGACTTGCCTTCTTACATGAAGCTGAAAAACCAGTTATCTATCGCGATTTCAAGACATCAAATATATTGTTAGACCAAGTCAGTACTAAAATACTTCAGAAACTATATGCCATTATCTAACATGAATTCTGCCTATTTACAATATAAATCTTATGATTCATATTTACAGGAGTACAATGCAAAGCTCTCTGACTTTGGATTAGCTAAGGATGGACCTGTTGGGGATAAGTCTCATGTTTCTACTCGAGTTATGGGTACATACGGTTATGCAGCTCCAGAATATATTATGACAGGTACAGCATCCACCATCATGCAGATGAACCTTAGCCATAAATGGGAACTTGAGCAGAATCTTTATCATAATCATCACTTAAAATCATATTGTTGGTCACAATCATTACTATACCATCATCATTCATTTATCAACTTATTCATTTATATCAAGTGCATTATCCACATCTTCGTCGTCTCCTCTTTCTACAGGACACTTAACTGCAAGCAGTGATGTGTACAGCTTCGGGGTGGTTCTTTTAGAGCTTCTAACTGGCCGAAGATCATTAGACAAGTCTCGCCCTGCTCGCGAACAGAACCTCACCGACTGGGCAATACCTTTACTCAGCCAAAAGAAGAGATTACTCAACATTGTAGACCCAAGGCTTGGCGGTGATTATCCTGTTAAGGGTGTGCACAAGGCTGCAATGTTGGCCTACCATTGCCTTAACCGCAACCCCAAAGCCAGGCCATTGATGAGAGACATTGTTGACTCTTTGGAGCCTCTACAGGAGGCTTAGTTGCCATGGATACGCTGGCTGGAAGATGAGAAACTTGTTGCAGGTGGTAATTTTTGTCTCTCCTCTTTAGACTTAATAATTAGTTTTTTTGCAGGAAAATATGATTCAGAATAGTAAGTGACCATACTTTGTATTTTTAATTGGGAAAGTGGCAATTAGTGATATGATTCTCTTGTAATGAAATTTTTGGACAGCAAGAGATGGGCTCTTAATCTAGAAATCAAACTTCTTGTCTCATTGTTGTTCAATGGTCTTAAGAACACTAACTTCATGATATGAGAATAACCTTTTGTTAAACTCATTGTGTAAAAAATGTACATGCCAAAAGCAGATTCATACAACTGTTGGCCTCTGTAGCAGGCATTGGATTTGTACGAAATTGGTTTTGTACCAGGTACATATCGTCATCTAAAGTTTGTATTGGTTATTGTGTAGCAGATATGGTAATCCGTTTGGTATTATGGGTGACATGATGTATGCATGAGGCAATTTCTTGGTTATCTTCTTTTCAACTTGATTATCTTCACATATTAAGATCTTCAACTTAATTTCATATCTAATATCTACTTTTGTAAGATCTAATATATTAGTGGGGATGTGTTTAGGATCTTCAACCTGATTAATTACTTTTGAAGAAATGACATAAGCCTATTAGTTTGTATTTTGGGCTGGGTCGTTACAGATGATATCTAAGCAATTTAGTTCTGTGTTAGATGGTAGGTTGGAATAGAGATATTGGCTAGGCTATCCTTTATGGGCCTAAGGAAGTGGGCTGGGGCTGGCGATAGGTGAAGTGTAAGAATTTCAAAGATAAAATTTTCTAAGATGGGTGGATCTAGTTTATTAATGAAAATGAATTATAGATTTTTAATTTGGTTAACTACTTTTTAAAAGATGATTTAGGTTCATTAATTTGTACTTTAAGCCGGGTCGTCATATTTCGGAAGCCCGTTAATTTGCATTTTAGGTTGGGTTGTCATATTTTGGAGGATGCTCTAGTTGTGGATATTCTTGCTAAGACTGATTTGATTATCTTAGACGGGGAGGACATTATAGTTGGACATGATAATAGCACTAAACTTAGTATCCTCTCTGCTGGTGAAGTGGCTAGTGGTTGGAACTCCCCTGATATGGCTAAGTTCGAGTGGGTTGGTAGTAATGGTCTTAAACCTCTCCCACCTCCTGATTAGCTTCCATGTTCAAGCAGCTTGGACATCCACTTCGGGTGATGGGGGGACTCATACTGATTCAACTTCTCTTTGGGTCAAGTCCTTGCTCATTTTCACTCTATTGTGTATTCCTATTTGTTTTTAAATTTTTTAAATGTGAAGATTCTAGCTTGGAAGTTCGTGGTTCCGGAGGAATTCCTTTTCCACTGAGTTTGGTCATTTTATTAAGAAAAATCAGTCTGATATTGTTTTTATTTGTGAATCCAAGCTTCCAAAGTGTAAGCAAGAAGCATTTTGTAGGAGATGAGATTCTTTATTATCCTTTTTCTTCGTTCCAAGCGACGGATGTTGGAAGAAGAATATCTCTACAACTATTCTTCAAGCTACAAAGAATTTTATTCATGGTTGGATTGTTGACCCTTTGGCCCATAACTTTTTCAATTTCTGTGGAATTTATGGAAGTCCAGATTATAATTCTAAATTTTTGTAATGAGGAATATTATCAACCTAATTTCTGATGAGCCTTGGTTCCTTTGGGACCATCCCATTTGATTGATTTAGGTTTCATTGGGGAAAAGTTTACTTGGTCAAACCTTCAGGAGGATCATGCTAGAATTTTTGCTCGTCTAGATAGGGTTGCTACGAATTCTCAGTGGATTTCTTTGTTCCCCTATTCAAGAGTTTATCATCTTAATCCTTGGCTATCAGATCATTTGCATGTTCTTGTTGATACCAATCCCCTTCGTAATACTCTTTAAGTTCTTAAATCAATGGGTAATCAGAGATGATTATCAATCAATCGTCAGAAAGTTTTGGTATGGGAATGGCCATAGCTAGTCAGTTAGTGATGATTGGTCTTTCTAAATGGAATAGGGAAGAGATAGGGTCTCTTGGCAAGAAGATTGTTGGTCTCCAACTAAAATTAAGGGATAGATTTAGGAATGCCCTATCTCCTAATACTCATAGATCCCTTCCTGAAGAGATTCTCCTTGAGCAACTAATGTTGCAAGAGACCTTGTGGAAGCAGAAAATTCATGATGATCAAATTCTTCTTGGAGATAGGAACACTAAGTAAGTTCATCAAAAAGCTGAGACGAACTAATGGAGATCTAAAATTCATTCGATCAAAGACTATTGAGGAAGAATACTCCAGCTGCCTAGGCATATAGCTTCTGAATTTCTAAGTTCATGGGACAGTATCATGACATCAGCTGGGTCTAGGTCTCTACAAGAAATTGCTCTCCTATTTCCTAAAGTTATTACTCAGCAAGAAAATTATGCTTTGACTGCTATTCCAATGCCTGAGGATATTTGGAACATAGTCATTTGCCTAAATCCATGGAAAGCTCGTAGTTTGGATGGCTTCAATGACCAGTTTTTCAAATCATCTTGGGCTGTAATTGGCCAAGATGTGACTCAATTAGGTCAAACATTCTTCAAGGGAGAAGTTAATTTAGAAGCACTAAACAAGACAATTGTGGTCCCTCTCCCTAAATGTATCTCTGCTGAGGATGTCACTGATTTCAGGCCTATTAGTCTTTGCAACGAAGTTTATAAAATAATTGCTAAGTTATTGGTTGCAAGACTTAAAATTGTCCTCACTAAATACATTGGCCCTGAACAATCAATTTCCATTGAAGGATTGTCGATAATGTTATCATTGCCTCATAATGCTTCAAATCTATAAAACATAAGAAGGGTAAAAAAATAAATTTGTGCTCTTAAGGTTGATATGTCGAAAGCCTTCGATAGGGTTGAATGACCTCACATACTTGAGGTCATGAGGTAATTGGAATTCTCTTCTGAATAGTGTACCCTCATTCAACAGTGTATATCCTCTACATCTATGTTTGTTAGGATTAATGGGGAAATTCATTGTTCTTTCAAGCCAACTAGGGGGTTAGACGAGGTGATCCTATTTCTCCCTATCTTTTTATATTTGTTGCTGAAGGACTCTCTCGATCGTTCAAGTAGGTAGAGTTCGAAGGTAGAGTTTCAGGAGTCAAAATTACTAGAAGTGCGCTATCACTCACTTAATGCTTGCAGATGTCACCCTAGTCTTCTGCAAAGCTGATCCAAATGAGTTGCAGGAATTTGATAGGATCCTTAAGAAATATGACCTTATATCAGGGCAATCAATAAACTATAACAAGTCTTCCTCCTATAGAAAAAATCTCAAGGACAACTTCAACTTCTCCTCTTAATAATGAATCCCAAACTGATGATGAAAGCTTTTACCTAGTTAGGAATGACAATGATTTGGGGAGAAGTAGGATTAAGTGGTTTCATTCATTGTTTGAGAAGATATCTCAAACGGTAAAATCTTAGAAAGTTAATAAATTAACCCATGCAGGTTGAAACTATCATGTGAGTTCAGTAACTAATTTGATGGTCAATTACATTATGAGTGCCTATAAGATCCCTAAGACAACCATGAAGTCTCTTTAAAGTAGACAATCATCCTTCTGGTGAGGGAAAGATAGGAAGTCTTGTAGGCTCATATTTTGGGAAAAGGTCTGTCAGCCTAAAGCATTTGGAGGCCTTGGCATTAGAAATCCCATCATCATGAATAAGATTCTCCTCTCTGAATTTTTTGAGAGAATTATGTCTAATCCACATTCTTTACTTTCCCTGATTCTCAAGGCCAAATATGAAAGGAATAAAGGGTGGGAGCATGTTACTAATAGTAAAAATCTTTCTTATCATTGGAGAAACATCATGCAAGGCATAGAATCTATTAAAAATGACGTTTGTTGGTCTGTAGGAGGATGGAAATCCATAAGAATTGGAATTGATCCATGGATTCCTTCTGCACCCATTAGAATTTCAAGAATTAACCCAAGATTTCATGCTAGACTAGGAGTCGAGTCTCTGAATTGGCTCTATCCTCTAAAAGGTGGAATAAGATGCACGTCACAAGCATTTTTATGCTCGAGGATGCACGAAGAATCCTAAGGCTCCCTCCCCTTCTCATGAACGAAAGGATAAGTTGGTGTGGTGCCCCAAAAAATCTGGTAAATTCTGTGTCAAAGGATATATAATCATCATCTAGCTAATATTAGAATCTGAATGCCGCTTCTTGCTTTTGATTGGAAAACATGGTGGAAATTAAAGATTCATCCTTGCCATCTGCTCCTTGGGTGGAAAATTAAACATGGGTGTCTCCCCACTAAAGATGATCATTCCACATTAAATTCCTCTCTATGTTTGGCTTGCAACATAGTAGATGATTCTTCTTTCTATTTATTTTATGAATGTGACATCACAAAGTCCTTGATTTTCGCTTGCATGGGCATAAGACTTGAATTGATAGCAAGTTCATCAATGGTGGAGCTCTTTGCCAACCTTCTAAACTAGGTAAGAGGAAATAATGATGATGGTTTGGTTCAGAAATTGATGATCATTCTTGAAGAAATTTGGAAGAAAAGGAAAGACATCTTATTTATTGGTAATAAAGATATGAATTTGCAGGGATTGATGGCCATGGAAGGAACTTTGCCATTCTTCAAATCCTTAAACATGCCCTTGAAAGTTCATTCACAAGATTACCTTTCATTTAAAAGTTCAAGCCCTCAATTTATATACTTTTTGATGGAGTTTTATTTTAATAACATTTTGTCATGGAGATTTTTTATTTATACTTTGATGGTGTATTTGTTTCGTCAAATAGTGGAGCACAAGGTGATGGAGGAAGACTAGAAGAATCAGAACTAATAACTGTTGGGTTTTTCCCACATCGGTTGTAGAGGTTGTTGGTGACTTGTATATAGGCTAATGAGAAAGCCTTATTCCTTGAGCTAGCTTTTGGATTAAGAGAGGCCCGTGACACTTATTTCGAGAGAGGCCTGTGACACTTATTTCGAGTTTCCTTTGGTTATTTGCCCAATAGTAGTTTCGGAGCTTGGGTGGGGGCCCAAAGGGCCCAATAAATAGTATCAGAGCTTAGTTGGGGGCCCAAAAGGCCCAACAAGTGGTATCAGAGCTAAATTTGAGCCGAGTTTGCCTATAGTTGGGGGCCCAAAAGGCCCAACAAGTGATATTAGAGCCAAGTTCGAGCTGGGTTTGCCTACGCCGATTGTTGTTGTTGTTGTTTCCTTCATGGGTTCCACGGGTTTGCCTACGCCGATTGTTGTTGTTGTTTCCTTCATGGGTTCCACCTGCCAGGTGGGTGCCGTCTGATTTAAGGAGAGTGTGTCAGACGATGATGGTTTCTTGGGCCATGCCCAGACGATGATGGTTTCTTGGGCCATGCCCAATGTGTGAAGGGAAGTTGTTAGGTTTGTCCCACATCGGTCGTAGAAGTTGTTGGTGACTTGTATATAGGCTAATGGGGAAGCCTTATTCCTTGAGCTAGTTTTTGGATTAAGAGAGGCCCGTGACACCTATTGCAAGTTTCCTTTGGTTGTTTAAAGTCCTTTTTGGGGCCTGAAAGGCCTAACAATGGTTTTGGAGCTTGGGTAGGGGCCCAAAGGGCCTAACAATAACCTTCCTTAAGGCATTAGAATATGCTCACCACACACGTTTTGACTCAATTTCATTTTACTCTGATTCTGTGAACCTTTGTAATGGTGTAGATAATTGTATATGTAACACTCAAATTCGGCCCGGATATAGGCCGAACTATGATGATATAATTCGGAAAGTTATTCATTAGACGACTTATCAGACTTACATTAAGGAAGTGGATCTTAAACATCAAGGAGGCGTAAGACGGAAACCTTATGGGACTCATCACTTATGTATATTGATCATACTACCATAGGAATAATCTTATCTTGCACGCTCCTAATATGAGCACTCCGAATTATGAGAGAGGAAGTACCTCCCCAACAATTAAGAGGATGATCACTCCAAGCTACACAAAGGCAACACTTGCTATAACGACCCGTCCTTTTTAGAAATAATTAATCTAAATGACAGACCATTACTCAATAAAATGAAAAAATAATAATGAAATAAATAAAAGTGGTATTATGCGTATACGTAGGATATAAGAGAGTCAGATCTTGTCAATAATCATATGATACACTAATAATAAATTCATATCAATATAATAATATATCCAAATTCAATGTACTAGATCAGCATTCTAACCAAAGATAATGCAAGCTACTATAGAAATAAAGATAAGTCTTTCCCTTCACTCTCAAAATCTTCACTTGCTAACCTGTGTATAAAGTCTAATATGAAGACAAAAAAATAAATTTTGTAAAAGGAATAACGGTATTCTAGTATTCTTGCTAGATTTAATAGAAAAACTTTAAACTAATAATCCCCATGAATAAAGTTTATGGGTATAACTATCTAAAAGTCATAACAACTAACAAAAGTAGATATTAAAATTATAAACATACCTTATGTTTGAATATGTGATGCGAAAGTAAACCAATAGAAGTATATATTAAAGAACTCTATCTCATTTTTAGATTTGAAAATTAAATATAAAATTAGTATATAATCGTACTTTAACTGACTACATCAATTGTACTATAACATCAAAATATAGAAATAATCTAAAAACACAATCATGCCAAGACACAAAAGAAGAGGCAATATTCACTATTAAATAGCAAGCACTTAAGAGTGACATGCATCATGTAAATCATTACTTAGAGTCTTCCTTCTCATCATCCTCATCTTTGCTCTCTTCACAATACCCTTGGCATAGTAAATCTCAAGCACAAACTAAAGCTTCAATTGTGTTCCGTTTCAAGTTTCTACGATGATCACTAATAATTATCCCACCCGTACTAAAAGCAAATTTTGATGCTACTTAAGAAAGTGGAATTACTAAATTATCCTTTGCGATGACATTCTTTACAATAATGATTATAACAACTTCCAAAACATGGTTAAAGAAGAATAACATAGAACCCATCAGCATTCACCAAAGAACAAAATCGCCAATCAAGGGTTTCCATTTGACTGATTTAAATCCCCACCATGAACTGGATTAGTGGTCACTTTTTGAGGTTTTCTCTTCAAGAAACTTCTTGCATAAAGGGCACCAAATACAATAGCCTGCAAGTAATAGTAGATAAGATAAGTCGAAAAAGGATCAACACAATGATTTAAAAGTTTGAACCACAGGTAAACAGGAACAAAACACTTACAGCTCCAATCCATTGTTCTCCACTCAGAGGATGCCCAAACCATGCACAGCGAAAGCATGATTCTAACCAACTTTATCAAGTTCAAATATTAAACCGGTGAGAAAGGTTTCCATTAAACAAATTTGATAAAACAACAAACTAAAGAAGCAGGAAACTAAAGTCTGCTTTAAACAATTTACTAAATTAATTTCTTATTCTGAAGGTAATAATAGGTTGCTAAGACCATATACGACTAAACCCTCCAAAAATACTCTTTGCAAAGGGTAATTATGAATTAGAAATTATACAATGACACCTAATATCCTACCAAATGTACATTAGAAAAAAAACCTTAGTAATTATCCAGCAAATGTAAGAAGCTTAAAAAATGTGACCATTAGCAATACCTGTCTTGTCGCCTTTATGGTAGCAAACGTAAGAGCTCCAAATGTGCGGATTGTGTAAGAAATGAAAAATTGACTAGCAGTTGCAACCTGCATTATTACCAATGACGTGCATTATTTTTTAATAAGCTTTTATGACATGCATAAACAATCTAAAGAAAAAGTGCTCCACGTTAAATTTATAAAAATTCTAACAAAACTATCAAGCATTTTCTTACATAAGCAAGAACGAGAAGAATTGCTTACAAAGGAAATAATCATAATATCAAATAAGCAGTCCTGAAGACAGGAATACAAAATCAATAGCCATAAGCACTTGACCTTGAATTATGAGGCCTATACTCATAAGAAGAATAAAAAAAGAATAGTCATGAAAAGAGCATCATCTCGATTTAGTGCACAATATCTAAGGGAAACTATCTTATTTTATGCAACCTATGCAGATGCAGATGCTGCTGATTCTGAAAAGAAACTAATGGATAGTATGGTAAAAAAAAAACACAAGCCATTAAGAGTTGGAGAAAAAATTAGAATGAAGCAATCCCATGAGATTATGATGCGACCTCGGCACTGTTTTCATGACTGAGACTAAACTAAAGAAAAATGAAGTATGCAACTAAAGTTAGCAAGATATTTACATAAACCTCACCCCACATAAATTAAATAAATTTTCAAATTCAGCTAAAACTGCTTTTAACTCTTTCCCAAATTTAACAACTAAACAAAGTATTGCAATTGTAGTTGGAAACTTGGAATTCCAACCCTCAACAACAAGAGTAAAAAATGTCATTATTTCATAAGAAAACCTAAAGCTATATAGCATACCGAAAAAGCTGAGAATACACGAACATAGAGTAGTGTACAATATTTGATTATGAAGTTCCATATCATTGCCCTTAAATAATTTGTCCTGAAATGTGCTAGTGAAGCCATTTATAAAACCCCAACTTCTGGTAAGGGTTTTACCCGCTTGTAGTTTGCCCGGTTCGGACCAATTTCGAGTCGGTTCGAGCGAGCTCAAACTAGAAAAATTTTAAGAATATGAGTATGAGGCCCAGATGGCCATATGAGCATGTTATGAAGGTTGAGTATGTCCGTCATGCATATGATAGTTTTAGTTATGATACAGTAGAGCATGAGTTATCATTATATACACGAGGTATATATATGATTTTTATGAGTTACCCAATAGTTTAGGCCTACATCTAGGCCATTACAACATTTAATATCTGTTTGGGATTTTCAGAGTATCTCATCGCATGCTTCATAGGGATTTTAGATCACTGGATTGTGTCCCTGTGGGCCCAATTTGATTGAGTTGCAAATTTTTACCCGATTGAGTTCAGGGTTCGAGGCTTATTTAGCATTTTCGCCTCGACTCTCATCTATAGAGTCACTTTTAAGACCCAAGTTAGTTTTAAATTTGAACGGTCTCGATCCAAACTTTCCATCCATATGTATATTGCATATACCTATAGGTAGGTCCCACTAGACCACGAGTTGTAAGATGGTCAGATCATGCGACATGGCAAGATCTGAGCCATCCATATGAGCCTACCATTCTCCCTTTGATTTTGAATGACCTTCCCACAATTTTGGTTGATTTTCACCTTAGCGCTGTGACCACTTTGGCTCGCCACCGGCGCGACCCCGGCCCTCTTCCGGGCATTGGATTGGTATGGCCGTGACTACCTCGCGGCCGGCTATCGGTCTGTACCCACTATCAACATCGGCACCACCGCAGTCGCCATCGGTGACTGAGTTTTTATCATTGTTCATTACCGCCACCGTCACCTTTCGGGCCATTTTCCAGCGCCGTCGAGTCTCCTCCGGTGAAGCTGACCATTTTGACAATTTCGCCTTGCCAAGATCTTCCATTTGAGACCGACGTTGACCTCCGATGTGGCCATGATCGCCTTTTTATATCCTTTTCAGCTGTTTTCCGACCAACCACTGGCTGGACAATGCCGACCGTCAGCCCATATAGCTTCCTCATTAGATGGCCGATCTTTTAAGACCACCCACTACCACCAATGTGGCCGTGATTACCGCCAGCGGCGTCGCCGCACCTGGCGCCGACATCGCCCCCTTTCACGCTATTTCCAGCCAGCCACTAGCTGGACTCCGCCGACTGCCACCACCATCATGATCGTCGTCGCATGGGCTGTCGATCCAAACTAGTGGCAGACCATCACTGCCCCCGTTCGGCCCGTTTATCCGCGTCCGCGTTCGCCTTCCATTCTTGTTCACCAGCCCACTAGCCCATGTCCGAGTCCGCAGTCCAGTTCAGGTCTGCCCAATCAACCTAGCCCATTTTCCAGTTAACCTAGATTGGGTTGGTTCAGCCCATTCGGTTCGGTCTGGTTCAACTCGGTTCGGTCCGGTTCAGCTCAATTTTGGACCGTTTTCATTCGTTCTTATACCGTTTTTGGTAATTCGAAAACCCCTATATTAGTTTAGATGCATATTCACATTGTTTAACATTTTTTAATGTTATGAGTATTATTAATTATTTAATTATTTATTTATTTATTCATGATTATTCATTTCTTATTATTTATATATTTGTTGACTATGATGAATGATTATGTGACTTATTATTGTTATTGATAATGTATATATTCATAGATATTATTTTTGTTCATGTTTATCTTATTTTATTTAATTAATTGATTGATTATTAATTATTTCTTACTCATGTTATTATTTATACATATTTAGGCGTTTGTTCATATATTTAATATTTATATTAATATTCTTCATAATTAATTAATATTATTTATTTATTTATCTATTGATTTATTTAATTAGTTATTTGTTTGTTTATTTAATTATTTATATGTTTACTAACACGAGTATATATGATATTTACTCATGTTTAACTTTGTATTTATTTGTTTATTTATTTATTATTATTATGTCTCAATTTGCATGTCAGGTGTTTAGTTATAGGCTTAGCACTATTTTCTTTATTAGGAAGTATTGATGATATGAGCACACACCATGAATATGCATCGTATAGAGATATCGATATTTTATTTAGCAGTGGGTTTCGATCTAGATTACGAAGCCCGAGCTCGCCATAGATGTGTCAAAACGCTTGGAGCTAGGACCAGAGATCCGTAGGACTCTCCTTTTCTTGATCTTTGTTTGACTCCTTGCGTGTCGTGTTTAATTGTGTTTTAGACGTAGGATGGCGTCGGCGGTGTTTTATCGGATCCATCCGATGTTGGCCCATTTAGCAATATTTTCTACACATGTTTACTAAAACTACAAGGATGAGACCCCTTGTTAGTTTTCGAACTGTAACTCGAAAAATATATGATATAAGTCTCTTCCCTAAACCTATTATATAAGTACGTGCATTTTTATGGATTTCACAAATAAAAGAGTGAGAGGAATGGAGATATGCATGAACCACATTAGTACTCATTCAAACCCTGAGGTAGTGCGGTGTTTGAGGGTACTACGTAATGCAGCACATTTCTGGAATTTGTGGCACTAACTTAACCGTTCCTTTTGCCAATCAAGTACCGTGGTGGGCGTAATATGGAGGATGTGAGGGTGTAAGCGTTGTATGTATTAATATGAATATTAGCCGTGCATGCGAGCTGAAACTTGTTTAAATATGTTTGCTTGCTGCCCAGTGTCAGGAAATTTTGAAGTTTTCTAAGTTTTCATGGGTATGGAATACCCATTTGCCAATTTGTACTAGTTATTTTTCGGATTAGTAACACTCATTACTGACGTTTTTCATATAATATATGTAGGTCTTACAAATCCTGAGTCTACTTTGGTAGGATGACGGATAAATGTTACACACACTTGAGCTCATTGCAGTTATTTACATTCTTACTTTTATTTATATTCGATGTGTTTTGATGTATATTTAACAATATCTTCCATTCTCATGACATCAAGCGGGTTATTTCGATCTAATTTATTGATCGAGTCTTACTGACCAACATCTTTAACATGACCTGACTTGATCGTAATATTTATGATTCGGTTCTTAGGTGAACTGAAATTGGGGTGTTACACCATTGATCCTGGAACATACACAAAGGAAAACCATATTAAGGAAATTACAATTTTTTCACAACCTTCGGCAAATAAAAGTTGAAGCCAGGAAAGCCATTGGAGTAAAAAAAGAGGGAAAAGGTACCCATACAGCATGCAAGGATGGCATTGAAGCTGCAGTAAATCAGATATTTGCAGAGAAAAGAAAAGGAAAAAATAACTCTAGAACAATGAGAAAGATTAGGTGTATGCTAACTAATGATTAGGTGTAGGCCTTGATTAGTATGTAAATTTATGGGCTTAGAAATGGGAGACCACCGTTACATCAGATCATCAATCAAATTAACTTGATTTAAATGGCCCCCAAAATGTGAGAGGTCCCAGCTTTTATATATGAAATGAAAGCACAAAACAAATGTCTGTCAACTGTAAAGGGCAAATCACATGACTAGCAACCTTTTCTAAAACTCAGGCAGGTAAAATGAGCAGAATTTTATGCCATATGGACAAAAAAGATATAGCCTTAAAGGTGTGATGCGCGCGAACAATGGCATTACAATGATTCTTAAAAAATAGTACATACTCCATAGTCACACACCTAAACATGTTAGAGAAAGTTCGGGGGATCTTGTTAAGAAGCATACCATAAGCTGAAATTTAGCAATTTTGTGAGAAAGCATTACAAATGAACAAAAAAAAGTACAATAGAATCACACACTATGCAAAGCAATATAAGTCTGATAATTCTCGCAGGATATAATATAAATAATGCACCTCCCAATGTCACTAACACAACTACAGTGTAATCTTGGCCGCTATATCTCATTTGCATTATTAACGTACCCCAAACCTGCAAACCAAATGAAGTGAATACCATCATCGTCAAGAGAAACACCCAAATTCATCAAAAGCATTATATCATGTGCACTGGCCACTGGTAACCAACTACCAAACCTCAGTCCATTGCACCAAGCTTCATGGTATTAATCTTATATTGACCAATTCAGCTGCTAAAATATGCATTGCACTTTATCTTGAAAATCTGTCTCTCATCCAATGTAACAGTTACATGAATCAAATGCAGGCAAGTATATTACCAAACTTGGAATGGGACACGTGAACTGGAATCATTTTTGTGCATTTTGCCAAAGTGTGAACAGGAAAGGTGACATATTTAAGTGCCTGAAAGTTTTAACAAATAAATTAACGATAAGAACTACAAGACATAACCTCAAGGCTTCAAAAAACTGAAGTTTTAACTAAGCTTCAAGCCCCACCTCATACTAGCAGGTGGTAGTCCGTATGTTAGACAATGATACGCCAAAACATTTGTAAATTGAAGCGATAGGATTAAACATTTTTTTGCTAGCCTGCACACAAGAAAAGGTGAGATAAAACTATAGCAGTACATTCCAGAATGAAACATGAAGGTATAGCCTGCAAAGAAGGTAATAGGCAAAAGCAAATTACCAAAAGAGCGACAGCAAATGCAGCATGAGTTGTAACTCGATTGCATAAGACAAGAAACAAGGAATACTTGACGGACTCTTTATTTTCACCATATGAGACTCTCATGATCTTTTCCTCCACATGTATCAAGATAACCAATAAGAACTCCTCTTCATAGAGCCCAAAACTATCTCAAAGACCACAATTCCAAAATTCAAGACATGCCAAAATTAAGTCAGCGATTTACGACCGATTTTCATGCAACACAATATCGACAATATGTCATGTCACCGGTAAGTCAGCGATTTATGGCAGGCAACATGGGAAACTAAGGATCCAGTCGGCAGTGGAGCTGAGAAAGCCAGGCGGAGCCCTGGTGGAGGACGGGACAATGGTGGTGAGGGCGCAGTCTGGGCAGAGGAGGACAACAATGGAGACTGTGGTAGGAGAGGAAGGATCCGGTCGGCCACAGAGGTGGCGATGGTGGCCCGAGGAAGAGGGCAACTCGAGTTAATAATAATAAAATAAATCCCAAAAATAATAAATAAAATATAATAAAATTCAATAAAATAAAATACACCTAAAAATCCTCTAATAACATATTCTAACTCTACCAACCTACCCAAAGTACTAGCTAATGCATCCTAACACGGTAAATGATGGTTTTAAAAGCTTAATTCTTTTAGGCACAATTTTAAAAATTTGTTCCTGTTAAATCTTTTAGACATTCTTGGCATAAAATTTTTTAAAAAAGTGTTCATATATGTATCTTTATCCTGGTAATGAATTGTAAATCTTTTGGCATCTTATCCATGTTTTTGGTGGTTCGTCTCTTATATAAGCCATAACATGCATAATTTATTAACCTTACGATTTTAATTAATTAAGTCATGATAAAAAATTAAATTGTTGTTGCAGAGATTTTCTGAAGATAACATAGTCATGTTAATTAAAATTGGTTTTCAATATTTTATTGTAGTAAAATTACTTTTTAGAATTTATATTAATAGTTAATAATAATATTTATCTATGATTTTAAATGTTTTGAGTAGGTAAGTGATATTATTTATATTATTATATTATATTATCGAGTCAAGTTTGAGTCAGGCCATGAGTCAATTTCGAGTCGAGTTTGAGTTATAACCGAGTCGAATTAAGTCGAGCATTGCCTTGCTCAAACTCGACTCGTAGGATTCAAGTTCGAGTCGAGTTCGAGCTCAAGCATTTAAATGTCAAGTTTCTAGCTGAGTCGAGTCGAGCAAAACGCCAAATACTAGAGAGCTATTTCGCTCAATTAGCAGCCCTACATGTGAAGATCAAACAAACCAACAGTCTGAAGAATGTAAATTGTGTCGTAAATGAGTTGTGAATGTGATGTGAATGAAGTAGAGCACCTCTGAAATGTTTCTGTGTGATAAATGCATGAATATGAATGTCTATGTGTGGATTTTATGTATTATCAATTTATACAGGTTGTAAAAATGTTTCCCATGTCCTAGTTACAGGGGAGACTCTGCCGGATTTTTCTAGGATTTGAAGTCTCCTTTGTTACTTAGAATTTATTTAGGATATCCAAATTGCATGTGCCTAGCCTTACAAGTTTATGCATGCATTTGTGTGTTCATATGTGTTTTGGATGCACATTAGATTCCCTCAAGCCTTCCGTCTTTTGACACCTGGAGTGGTTTAGTCTGTCTTGTAGGTCGGCTTACATTTTAAATAAGCAAGAGCAGTGGTTCAAGATTTGATAATTTGGTTTGGTTCATGTTGCAAGACAAATCGGGGTGTTACATTCTGGCTTGAGGAAATTTGGGAATGGGAAGGTATTGGCAAGGAAATTATTGAAGTTGTATAGGATAGACCTGACCATTACAGGTTGGAAAATTTCTACTCGCAAAATTTCCCATCCAAAGTCTCCCAAAGTTTCAGGTGATCAAATAGGTACACAACCTAAGGTTTGGTTAAAATTTAAGGGAATGTTAGCACCAAATGACAAGGCTTTAGGATTTTACAATACGAGCTCAGAAACTAGGTTTGACCCTATATTCCTGCCTACTCTATATAACCAATTTAATTAACTACTTAAATGAAACCCTGTTAATATGTGTAATTGTATTAATAATATGTAGCCAATTGTCACACTCGGAATACTAAAAGAATCTTGGAATACCAACAAAGGTGGTTGTTTGTTGTTCCATAGAGGATGAAGGGTCTCAAAGCTTCTCTATAAATTGAGCTTCATTTGCCTTATTCTAAAAATAAGACAAGCAGAGAAAACAAGACAAGAACGACAATAGAAGAGTTATAGAGATAAAAAAGAGGGGAAAATATTATTCACGAGTTTAAACTTATACAAAGTATTGAGAGAAAAAAATCCTGTAATCTCAATAGTATAGGTTGAGTGAGTAATTTCATCTCTATATATGTTTGATGACTATAATCTTTGGTTGAAGTAGTGAATTGTTCGTTATTGTTCCATGGTTTTTGACTCTCGATCGAAGGAGAGTTTTCCACATTAAATCTATGTTCTTTTAGTTTTGTTTTATTTTATTTCTCAGGCCAAATCTTGTATTCGCTGTTGTTGATCTCCAACATAGGGGATTTTTCTCAACACACCCAATGTACCCCAAACTTACTGTTTTATGTAGACACTTAGTAGATCATTGAATGATTTTTACTAATTTTATTGAGGCCTTAAACGTAATCAAATAGCAGCCTTAAACTTAGATCATAACACAACAACCACATATCACAAAAAGCATAGTTCAAGTTTAGGTGTTATGTTCATGCCCTTAATCAAGTTCATTTAGGTTGATATTTAAGCATAAGTTACTTAACATGACAACCCTAAATATGTGTAAATGATTTCAGACAGCAAAAGAACATCAAAAATACGGTGGACAAATTGGAGCAAGGGGGCGGCTATGTCACTAGAAACAATAAAGTTGCCACCTTTCACCAAGTCTTTCACTCATCCATGTAGTAAATTACTAAATCATATGTATAAAAATTGTATATCTATATATCAGGGGTAATATGAAATAAATGTCATGCAAACCAGACATCTACATCAAGAGATATGCTCAATCTACCACGTATGTGCATGAATTCAATATACCGAGGTAAAATAATCATATCTATTTTTTTACAGCTCCAAAAGTGATGAAACAAAAGCTAAAATTCTCCTAAGACAGATAAATAGATGCATAAAATAACAAACAAATGCAAACTCAACAAAAAAGTATGTATAAACTACCAAACGTAAGGAAGTGGCAAAAAGAAGGAAGCTTTACCTCAAAAGGGACTAGGAGGTCTTTGGGGTTTCCTTCTCAAAACTTACTATTACGAGAGCCTAGGGATGCTTGGCGAGCACTAGAAGAAGCCAAGGAGGGTGGTGGAGGAAGTGGAGGAGAGAGGGAAGTGGAGGAAGGTCAGAGAGAGGGGGAGCAAAGGTGAAAAGGTTGGAAATGAGTTGGTATTTATAACCAAAGAAACAGGCCTGCACAAAGGCTTTTGCTGAGCCCCTTTGCGCTTGCCTTTGGCAAGCCAGACTATGAGCTAGTCGCCTGGTCTGGCATGCTATGCTAGGGTAAACCGTATGCAACAGCGACCTCGTCTAGGCACTTGGGTGATGGCTGAATGCAACAGCGACCTCGTCGTATGTGCTGGCTGAGGGCCTTTGCATCGAAAGAAAGAGCAAAAATTGCAAAAGAAATCCCGAAGGTTGAGCGCAAGGGTTCTGGTTGAGCGCCTTTGCACTGAGTTCAAAAACACACACCCAGGGTTTCCACCCTAGGGCGGCCGGGGACGATCTCAGGAACTATGCCACGAGTCCCGCAAAACTAGAATTGACCGAAAGGGGTTTTAAATAGAAACAATGCACACTAGACACACAAGGGACACAATTTTAATACCTAATTATGACTCGACTCAACAATATAGAAAATAGGAGCCGGGAAAGCATAGTATCTAACCAGATGGCATCGGACACTGGGGGACTAAGACTTTGGCTCGACCATACACATCCATACATACATACATGGTAAAAGGGGCTAGGCAAAAACAACTCGATTCGGGTCAAGACTAAATTGATAGTAAAACCATCGGGCAAACGACATAGGTTTTTACATTTACAATTAATTATGAGAAACAAAACCTGACATTTATTAAATGGGTGCCTATTTAACTATTCACATTATAATATTTGAAAAAAATTCAAACTATATAATAATAATGCATATTCTAAAAAGTGAAACTAAGTAAAACATATATTTTAAAACTTCAAATAGGATATTTACTAATTTTATTAATAAACATCAATTTTAAAACTACATAAGTTATTAATCTTCATGATAATTGTAATTTTAGAACAGGATGTCGATACCCATTACTCTATTACAAAAGCCGACCATTGACAATTGGGAACCCATTTCTTAGAAACCAAACCTTATTATTAATTATCCAAAGCTTTACCATTAGAATTTAGTCGGTCAATGGGCACCCCTATTTAGAAATGGTCACCTTGAAAGTGGCCGATTACATCATAATCATTTTCACGATGGAATATGTATTAAGCAATATTATTTATGCATTTAATATTTAATAAAGAATTATTTTTTAGTATCATCTAAAAAGAATTTTGTAAAATTATTGATTCATTTGACCAAGAATTTAATATGGATTTTAAGTTGGCAGCCCTTGGTTAAGAGGAGGGATCAATTAGGCTCTAACGCATCAAAAAAGAAAAGGCTCTAATACTGTGTAAATGTTGGGAATTTGTTACTTTATATTATTCATATTCATAGCACATATATCTATCTATATATCAATACATATTATATAGTATTATACAATATCAGAGGAAATTTTGGCATGTGGTATTTATTTTCTAAGAAATAAATCATTCATTTTTCTACGGCTTGCAAATGATATAATTTGCTTAGTTGTTTAAAAGATACGAGTTTCATAAAATATTACAATATCTCTAATTTTAAGATAATTAAAGATCTATGGAAACAGATAATTCCATAAAGAGAGAATCTTAATATCCATATTTAAAATAACAGTAGAATCTATAACATGAACATCCATTTGGAAGATACATAATTTTCGTGCCTTCAAAATTTACATAGTTTTCGTGCCTTCTTTTCTTCTACTCTTTTTGTTTAGATCTCTTATTTCGTCATTTATTCATTCCCTTCAAAATTTCTTCTCTTTGGGAAATTTAAGAGTTCTTATTTCTAAATTACTAGTTGTCCCCATTCATCTGTGCGTCGCAATTCAAGCAAAGCAAAACCCATTATATGTTCCCTTTTGGATGGATGGATTGGGGAAATAAATCTATGGCTTTCTTTCTAAAGCAAAGGCTATTGTTTTTACTTGCATGGCACGAATGCAAAATGCTTTGTGGAGTTATATGGGAGAGGTGAATATAAGGGTGCAGCAAAATGTTTCCACTTTGCCCATTACAGAGAAGCGGCCTGGTGGTGGTTTTTTCAGCATCTTCTCTCTACTATTTGACTGGATTAAACGGCAAGTAAATAAGAAGCTTTCATCCAATAAATTATTTCTACTTTGTAAGTCCGCTAATTCATACCTCTTCTCTGTCTCATTGTACTTGGTCCTCTTCTTTTCGAAACTTAGTTCACATTTTCTTCTTCTTGTAATTGGTGCTTTCTCTTTCAGCTGTGCTTTAGGTTGTTGAGAAAAATCCCCAAAGTTGGAGATCAACAACAGCGAACACAAGATATGGGAAAATAATGCCTAAGAAATAAAATAAAACAAAACCAAAGAGAACTTCCTTTATCGAGAGTCAAAAACTACGGGACAACAACGAACAATTCACTACTTCAACCAAAGATTACAGCTCGTCAAACATATAGAGATGTACAAGAAGATTACTCACCCAACCTATACAATTGAGATTACAAGATTTCTCTCTCTCAATACTTTGTATAAGATTAAACTGGTGAATAATATATTTCCCTCTTCTTATCTCTATATCCTTTTTCTTTTATCTCTCACATCTTGTCTTCTCTTGTCTTGGCCTTGTTTTAGAATGAGACAAATGAGATCCATATTTATAGAGATAGTTTGAGGCCCTTCATCTTCCATGGAACAACAAACAGTCACCTCTGTTTGTATTCCGAGATTTCTTTAGTATTCCGAGTGTGACAATGGGCTACATATCATTAATATTCATAATAACAAATATTAACAATCTCCCACTTGGAGTCTAATTGGAACACTCCAGTCCAAATTCTTCCTCCACTTGTTCGTTGCATAAGTCCATCACCTGCATGTTAGTGCAAGTTTCCTCCGTTGCTTTCTACACAAGAGGACACCCCCTTATATAGAACCTTCGTGTTTATCCACAACTCCGGGAAGATCTCATGCACGTCTCCAACAACCTGCATCTGACATTGGCATCCTTATCTCCACGCAGATGGGGCATATCTCCATGTCGATCATGCATATCTTCTGGAGTTAGTTGCAACCAACCTCCACCGTTGGCTAAGGATTGATCTTGATAACTATCAACATCATCATCATCCTTATCGGCAAATCCCCTCAAGCATATCCTTCCGCGCATGCTGGTTACATGGTTGAACCCTCCTGGTTCGAACCAACCAGTCTCGGCCAACAGTCCCCTCTCTCGGCGCTTCCAGTAAATTGCACGCTCCAAATACCGGCATTGCGGCACTGCTCGGCAACTCGACCCAAATACCGTAATCCCGGTAATTTGCTCGGTCACGTCCACGCACTCCGTGCTCGCCCACGTACCACTACGCTGCTCGTCTCGGTACGCCCGGTATTTATATCGATACGCTCGGTCCATCAACCTCGCTCCGCCGATATGCATGCTCGTAGCTGCTCAGCCCGGTGTTCGGTCATCACACCCCACGAACTCGCTACCTGGAACCCATACGCCTCTGAGGTTTCCTCTTGCTGATATACCGACATGCTCGGTACAATTACCGATCATAATGCCGATACGCTCCATCGAGTATCGGTACTCTGCTCGTTCCAAATCCTAGAACTCGCTAGTACACCTCGGTCACCCGACACGCTCCATGCACCACAGCTTGATCTTTGCCTGCAACTCTAACACGGATTAACACTGGTAAGTTGTTTCCACCACTCAGATAGCACCGACTATCCGTCTTGGACGTGGGATGACTAGGAACAACTGCCAAACCCTAGCTCCCAGTGCTCGTCCAATCGAACTAGACCTGTAACAGTCCTCCCCCACCAATGAGACCCGATGTCCTCATCGGAGGGTTAAGTCCTCCACAACATTTCTTGATCTTGCTCTCCAATTGCCACAAGTCCCTTTCCTTTTCCCAGCTAGCCTCGCTTCTCGGTTCCCTCTTTCCACTTGTTTTGTAGAACCTCCCTTTTTGGTGGCAACTTCACCAACTCCCATGTATGAATCTTCTCCAATGATGACATCTCATCCTTCATGGCCAACTCCCACTTAAGATGAGCTTTGTCACTCATGGTTTCATCATAAGACTCTGGTTCTCCTGCATCAGTATACAAACTCCATCTGATCCTTTGAAGTCCTCAGGCTGACGTGCCTATACTCCAAAATCCTCCCTACCTTTTTCCCAAATTGTTGCCGGACAGTAGGGGAGCTCCATTCGGATGAGCTCTCCTCAGATTGACCAAATCTTCATGGAAAGGTTCGAGAAAACTAACATGGAAAACTGGGTGAAGCTTGTACCCCTGTACCTTCTCCACCTCACAAGGACCATCGTACCTTTGCACCAATACCCGATGCACCTCGGTACGTCTGATTTTCTCCCAAATCAGTGGCTTGAGCTTCAGCTTTACTTTGTCCCCCATGCTGAATGACAATGCCCTCGAGTCAGCATATCTCTTCATTCTACTCGTTGCCTCGGCCAATGAATCCACTGCCTCCTTACACAGTTCTTGCCAATCCCTGGCAAACCTGTGTGCAGCTGGACCCCGTACTCCACCTCCCTGTGGAGCAACCTCTAGTGGTGTAAGAGGTTGGTAGCCCGTAGCAACTTCAAAAGGACTAAGCCCCGTAGCTGAATAATGATGCAGATTATAACAAAACTGCGCCGCCTCAAGAAGTTCCAACCAGTTCCTCTGGCTGGCTATGACGAAATGCCTCAATGCATTCGCCCTCTCAGTCTGCCCATCAGACTGAGAATGGTTAGCTGTAACAATGTCGGTCAGGACCACAGTACTCCTCCCACGTTCCTGAAGAAGTATTCGGCAGCAGTCTTGGCTGAGCACCCCTGTGGTATTGCTGCGAATACAAGTACTTAGAAAACCGACCCACTAACCTTGCTGAACATTCCCTTCACCCTAGGGAATCCGGACACCAAGTCCATTGAGACTGAGCTCCATGGTCTCGAAGGTGTAGGCAGTGGCTGCAGCAACCCAGCCTCTAACCTTCTTCTTTAATTTAGGAAAACATACCGTTTATAAATGTTATTTATAAAATATTATAACATCTCTGCTTTAAAGTTAAATAAAGATATAAATATATGAAGAAGGCAAATTCCTCAAAAAATATCATATCTATAAAGATAAAAAATTATACCAGAGCTATAATTCTATCTTTTTTTAAAATTTTTCATAATTAAAATCATTGCTTATTTTAAATATTTTATTTAATTCTGAATTCATAATTGCAAAAAAATATAAGATTTTTAATTTAACTTGATTTGAGAGCAAGTAATAAGATTTTGAATTCAAGTAAATTTGAGAGCAAGTAATATTATTAGGTTCATTTTTTATCTTATTTTTGCTAGATGGTCAAGGTCATTAAGTTAATTGGGCTAGATGTCGTGCCATGAACAACCTATATCGGATAAATTTTCATTTAATACATAAACTCTTATTAAATAATAAGATAGACAGTAATAATTTAATATCTTAAATATAGACTATGATTGATTTTAAAGATATATTTTATTTGAATAACTTTAAAGATATATCATATTTAAATGAAAAAAATTATAATTATTTGATTTTTGTACTATATATTTTAAAAAAAATAATTAGATAGACTTTTATTAGACAAACTATCATGAAAGGTATTTTTATTATTTTTTTAAGAAATTGTGATTAGCGAGATTTGAACCCTTGACCCTATGTAAGATGTATTTTTATTATATTTTTTAAATTTTCTTTGTATTTTGATTGGTTCATTCTTTTATTTTTAAACTCAAATTAGTATTAAGTTCCCCATATATATGTATGTATGAGAAACATTTATATGAGCAATGACTCATATCAGTTATATGAGCGAAGCTCATCTAAACCGTTTGATCTCATATAAAGCTAAGATTAAAAAGTAGTAATCACCACCATTTCATATAATTCAAGAATCCAAATGAGTTGGGATTGCATATTTATATGAGTCATTATTCATATGACCTTTTCGTGTGTATGAAAACACAGCGCACAGGCAGCCGTTCCTCCGCCCCTGTTCCCTCCCGCGAACCCCGCCGGCCGCCCGCCTCCGACCCCTCCCCGACCCGTCACCCCCTGCCAGGTCGAATCGGGCGGTGGCGGAGGGGGGCGGCGCGGGATCGAGCGGTGGCAGAGGAGGGGGGTTGGCGGTGCAGTGTTCCGGCTCGGGGCAGGGGCCGCGGCGGCGGGCGCTGGCTGGGCGGGGGGAGGATGGTGGTGGGCGGGGGCGCCCGGCTGGGGGCGGGGAGGGCGCGCGGCGGCGGGCGGTGCGCGGTGGGGAGAGGCGGTGCGCGGTGGGGCGAGGCGGTCGCGGGGCGGGAGGGGGTGGGTTGGGTGGGTCGGGCGGGCCGGCGGGCGGGTCTAACGGTGGATGGGTGAGGAAATTGACGAGAGCCGTTGGATCAAAATCCAACGGCTCTCATCAATGCAGCGTATGGTGCGCTGCAAATGCATGCAGCGCACCATAGTCTTTATATATATATATATAAATAGTCGGCTTCAACCCCGCATACATGTTCGAAAAGATAAACTAACAAACTAAGAGTCGAACTGACCGGCTAGCGACTATAAAACCTAACTCCGGTCGCTGGTATTATATTGCTGGCAGTAGAAAAACTGAAATGGATATGCTCGCTTCAGCTTGATGTGTATCATGTTCACATGACACAAAAATCTTTGTTGTAAAAGTGAAAATATATGAACATATATGGTTTCCCCTAGTTGTTAGCCTAAACACGAATATTATCACATATGTAGTGCTTTTCTCGTTAGCTCCAAACTAACATGGTGCATGAGGCTCTCTTCTTTGTGTTTTTGACAGTATTTTTGTGAGGGAACTAGAGTTGGTACATCCCCTAGAGTTGGTACACCCAGACACATACCCGTACGTGCATCCCATATGGTTCCCAGGGATGGCGAGCAATACCCACTCTTATGCGAAGACAATAGTTTTTCGCACTTTTTATCATTGACTGGTGTATTGAATTAGTCATGTAGATGGAGCATATGACGACCTTTTCGGGCCAATCAAGCCAAAGGTTGAGAAAACTTGGTTAAATTAGTCACTCTTATTTAGTATTTTGTTTTTCTCGTAAGTGACCTACTTTGTCAGTTTCAAAGCATGACTAGACAGGCAATAGAGATAACAAGGTGTAGTAGAAAAGTAGTCTCCCAGCAAAAACACAAGTCAAACTGCATTTAAGAGTCTGACTATTAAATGACTCAAAATTTTCAAATGCCGCATGTTTAGACTGTCTGTAAATGTTGGTCAAGCTTCCTCGCTGTTTTCATTTTTAAAATTTGTTAAAACTTTGACTTAGATTTGCTCTTGAAAACGTAGTAAATTATGGTCTTGACTCACAAATTAGTCTAGTACCCTGGGTAACCCCTCACAACTAGTGTTGATCGGGCTCGATTGTGACCGACGAAGCTAGATTTGGCTGCATGGTCAACTGGACAAAATTGCGATTTGAAGTTCGACTAGAAAAATTTCCGATTTGAAGTTTTTAACTCAAATAAACTTGGGTTGTGTATATGACTTTATCGGCTCAACTTAAAGCCCAACATTTTTAATAAAAAAAGGTTAGATTTTAGACACATCATTTTTTTCATGAATTATAACTAAAATAATTAAAAAGTATAATAATTCTATAGAAAAATGTAAGGCTTTATTATATATCATGATTATTTTATTTTAAGCGCAATATTATGATTGAATTCAATCGATAACTTAGTGACATCTTATTAATAAATGTAAAATAAGCAAGCTCGAGCTTGACTTAAATTCAGATCACCTAGAGTACTAATTAATGTCTAAACTTGAGCTCAACACTAACTCAAACTAGCTGGTAGTATGTTGTGCCTAGAATTTATTTTTAAGGTATTGGTTTGCTCAAAATTGTTCATGTTAAATAATATTAAAATTATTAATTCTTATAAACATCTCATTTAGAAATTATAAAACTAAAACAGTTGATGTAATATGAGTTTTTCGTGCAATTCATACATAATTAATTTTCATGACTAATATTTTGTCTAATAATTTAAAATTATGTGTTTTATATTCTTGAAAGATTTGCAAATCGATCACCAAAAAAATTATATATTAACCATGAATATAAATAATACGTAAGGAGAGAAACAAAAATGGGAAGATTTATTTCTCTTATGAGAGTGAGCATGAAAAGAAAATTTAGTCCTTTCATACAGACCTAGCCAAGAACCCTTGCGTCGCAAGGGATATAAATATGAGTTCAATCATAAATATACTTTGCGCTCATTTTTCCTATTTTAAGAATATTAAAAATATCCATAGTCTAAGCATTCTGTATGAATATTCGAAAACATAAATTTTATGTTAGTAATACTTTTTCATGCTATTTTAATATGATATTATGCTATTCAATAACATATTCATAGCATGCAGAAAGTTTATAAGTTAACACCAAATCATGAAAAGAATAGCAAACCGATTTTTGTGGCCAACAATATTTTTAAGAGATTTGTAAAATTTTCCTTAAATATAATTGGTGCATAATGAGACAATGGAGAGAGAGAGAGCTTCATTCTTTAGAAAATAATAAAGAGAAAATTTAAAAACTTTAGTCGTAATCTACTCTTATTAATAAAAGGGAACTCAAAGTATTACACCGGTGAAAAGTAGGAGATTCAGACAATTTTTAAAAAAGAAGAATTTTTCCCAATCAAAATGATTTCCACAGCCTTTTGTTCTCCCATCTTTTTTACCTTCATTCTTCCTTCTTTTTCTTTATTTAGTTTTTATCTCGTTGTTACAATCTGTTGTTTTCTACGATATTAGAGCATGGATTGGATCGCTTTTCCCTTACCCTTCTTCTCTTATTTCTCATCCTTAATTTCAATCTTCAATGGTGTCAGTCTGTAAAAATCTAACAAAAAATAATGATCAGAAATAACATTCTAATTCATATTTTGCAACAGATATGAAGATGCAAAGTACATATAACTTTATTTATAAACTTTTGTCCTCTTCCATGAGATCTCTTATAGTTTCCATTATAAATATTAACAAGGTACAAATATATCCATCTACATCACAATTTTTTTCTTACTATGGTTTTTAATCTAAGGTGGTAAATGATGTTAACAGTCATGCAATGATGTTTCGTATTGTTATTGTCATTCAGAAACAGAAGTTAGCGTGAAGTGCTCATTAGTAGTATATTGAAAGTTAAATGAAAGTGTGATTGATGCCATACAAGGGAAAATGCTTTTATTTTTTATTTACTTGTTAAAGCTGAGTATCCTACTCAAGTAAAACGCAAAACAGAGTGAATATTGGGTAGGGAGACGCACAATGAACAACCTTTGTGTGTGAAACTTGGTATATGCCTTCACTAGAAAGTGGCTCTAAGTTCTTAACTCTGCTATATATCTTGATAAAAAATAATCTCACTAAAGCATGACATCAACTCTTTGCACGTACACAAAGAATTTTTGGTATAAGTTTGATTAGGTTGTATTGATTACCCTCATTGTTCTTAGAAGCTTTTTAAAGCATGCCATTAACTCTTTTACAGTGCATATAACATGTTATACGGATTCATTTATCATTTGCTAATTGTGACTTTCTTCCAAGTTTTTAGCAAGTGCAGTTACCTTTTCAATTAGAAGAATATCCTTAAATGGTGTCATCGACCTTTATTTCATTCATCTTTAAGGTACACTGATTTCCACAGTGCTAATCTGCAAAAAATTAACAAAAATATTGATCAGAAAATAACAATTTTATTTCATATTTTGTAACAAACACTGGAGATACAATGTTAGAATAGTCCCACAAGGCCCAAAAGTTGTACGGACTGAGAATTTCAAGTGTAAATGACCCAAAATGAGGCAAGCCTAAAGAGGCGTGTACATAAGTTTACATGTAAAGTTTAATGAGCTTGCATGTGTAAATGATTGATAGAATAATTTTGCATCTTTACGTAAATGAGTATTGTATTGCATATATATATATATATATATAGTGTGTACATATATGCATATATATACATATATATATAAAGTGCTTTCAGTTAGTCATTTTAAATAAAAGCCCGTAGACCAACTTTAATAGAACATTAGAGCTAACCCATGTATTAGAGGCATATTTTCTTTCAGCATATTTACCATGCTTATATTAAGGCCTGAGAGCGCTAAAGAGACGCGAGCAGAGAATGTCAACCACATTATAAATAGGCAAAAAAGAGACAATCCTTAAGAGGCGCGAACGCAGGTCCAGATACAAAATCCAATGGCTTACACATGCAGTGAGGAGCATTAAAATAATCATACATCTCTATACGTATGGGTGGTGTCTTTTATACCTGAGTTCTTTTGGGTGCATCTTCCTTGGACGTGCTGAATAAAACTTGAATGATCAAAAATCATTAGAACCAAGCTTGGAGGATCCATTCCAATTCCAATGGACGACCATCTCAATCACTCCTCTTCTCTTCCATACCAACTTGGTGAAGCTTTAAATACGCTCAATATTCATGGACGACCATCCCAGTCGATCATTTATTATAGTTCTTCACTTCCACCCCAACTTGGTGAAGCTGTGTTAATTATATATGGCCTTAATCCTCATCGTTCTTCATCAACCTCATCAATAATGGCATTTTCCCACCTCATCATGTTCCTCCTTCCCCTACTACCTCTTCTCGCCGTCGCCGTCTGTCCGGCAGGCGATGCCTCCTCTCTGCTCGCCTTCAAGCATGCCCTCTCCGACCCCGACGGTCACCTTGTCTCCTGGTCAGCCGCCGTCGTCAATTGCTGCTTGTGGAACCATGTCTCGTGCAATGCCACCGGCGTGGCCAGTCTTCGCCTCGCCGGCCTTAGCCTCTCTTCGTCTGACAAGGATGCGCTCGCACCTCTTGCCGGCCTTACTAACCTCGTCTCCCTCGACCTCTCCAACAACAATTTTGCAGATTTGCCCATCCCCGCCGGAATCTTCCACCGCCTCCCTCGCCTCACCCACCTCAACCTCTCCATGTCAGGATTCAACGGAAGCGTCCCTCCAGATGTGGGCAGAGCCCGGATGCTGGTCTCTCTTGATCTATCCCAGAACATGCTAAGTGTCGAGGATGCTAGCTTCTTGGCAGACCTGCCGGAGCTAGAATTGCTCTACCTTGACGGTATAGACCTTGGGACGCCGTTCTCTGGGAAGAGCTGCCGGGCTTTCTCATCTGGCTCTCCCAAGCTTAGAGTGGTAAGCCTCGAACGCTGTTCCCTCGTCAATTGCCCCTTAGAGACACTGCTCAACAATCTTACTTCGATCACCCACCTCTGCCTTGCTTCGAATAATTTCTCATCGTCTCTGATTCCTTCGTTTCTGTCGGATTTTCCTTCTTTGTCGGTCCTCCGTCTTGCAAGTTGCGGTTTGGTGGGAGAATTCCCGGTGGCTGTTTTTCAGATGAAGAGTTTGAGGATCTTGGACGTTTCTAATAATCTTGGTCTCTCCGGGAAGTTGTCTGAATTCCCCAAAGGTAGCTTCTTGGAGGAGTTGGTTCTCTCTCACACTAATTTCACCGGCGAGTTGCCTTCTTCGATTGGTAATCTTGCTCATCTCACAAACTTAGATGCTTCATATGCCGAATTATCTGGCGAGCTTCCTGAGGAGATTAACAAGATGGTTGGGCTTACATATTTGGATCTCTCAAGCAACAAGTTCACAGGGAGGATCCCATCTTTGGTTGGATTGAAACGACTGGTTCGTTTGGACCTCTCGTCAAATAGTTTTCAAGGATTCATCTATGGCGTTGCTGACAATCTCCCGAGCCTTGAAATTCTCCATTTGGGGAACAACACGCTGAGGGGATCCATCCCAACATCCCTCTTCGCTCTCCCTTCTTTGAAGTCTCTGGAGCTCAACAGGAACAACCTCAGCGGTGAGCTTCGTGAGTTCGACGTCATTGGAAACACTTCAGTCCTGTCCCGAAATAGATTTGAGCCACAACCATATTCAGGGGCAGTTCCCAAGATCCGTATTCCAACTTCCCCGGCTTGGAGACGCTCCAAATTTCTTACAACAATTTTAGTGGAGTGTTGCAGCTTGATATGTCAATTGGGAGCATGTCAAATCTTCAAAATCTAGACCTTTCTCATTGTGGATTGTCTGTCGAAGTTCATGACAAGGGCAGCCTTTCCAACTTCCGGCAACTTCAATCATTGAAGCTAGCTTCATGTAACCTAACTGGAATTCCAGAGTTGTTGCAAAACCAGACCGGCTTGTCACAACTAGACCTTTCAGAAAACAGAATTTCGGGTGATATCCCTAACTGGATGTGGAAGTTTGAATTTCCTTGGTCCTTCAATCTGTCAAACAACTACCTGACAGGTCTACAACAGTACGATCCTTCATCAACGTTTCCACCAATACTTGACCTTCATTCCAGTCAGCTCCAATACCAAGCTTTCATCCTGGACATTTCTAACAACAGGCTTCATTCCACTCTTTCTCAAGACATTGGTACGTACTTATCGAGGAGCATATTTGTTTCACTGTCATGCAATAACTTGTTTGGCAGCATCCCATCATCGATTTGCGAAACTCAGGACATGCTAGCTTTAGACATGTCTGAAAACAATTTGAATGGATCCATTCCACCATGTTTAGCAAAGAAACTGTCATCAAGCCTAAGAATAGTGAATCTTCATACAAACTCCATTAGTGGCGCCATACCGGACGCCTTCCCCATTGACTGTCGTTTGAGGACACTTGATCTCAACGGGAACAAAATAGCGGGGCAGATACCGACATCTTTGAAGAACTGCAAAGGGCTTCAAGTTTTGATTCTTAGCAACAACAGCATTGAAGGTGCGTTCCCATCATGGCTTGGTGCAATGCCACACTTGCGAGTTCTTGTTTTGCACTCAAATCGACTCCAAGGTCGACTTGAACCTGCATATTTGGGTGGCTTCCCGAAGCTGCAAATTATAGACCTCTCATCAAACAATTTCTCCGGTAATCTTTGCTCATCGTGTTTCAATACTTGGAAATCTATGGTAGCTAGCGACGTCAAGCCATCCGAGTATGAAGTGCTTCAAAGATCCTTTTTGTATGTCATTTATGTTGAGTCTGTAACATTGACACTCAAAGGCTCCAAACTGAAACTGGAGAAGATCCCAAACAAGTTATTTTATATAGATCTGTCAAACAACAGCCTTGAAGGGTTTATACCCGAGACAATTGGAAATTTGAGATTACTTCGCCTTCTAAATTTGTCGCACAATGCTCTTACAAATACAATCCCAAGATCAATAGGTAATTTACTTCAGCTCGAGGCGCTTGATCTCTCTCGGAACAATCTGACTGGTGAGATCCCTCAAGAAATAGTACATCTTACATTTTTATCAGTATTGAACCTGTCTTCTAACCGATTAGTGGGGAAATACCACGAGGTCAGCAGTTAGATACATTTTCAGCTTCTTCCTACCTAGATAATGCAGGGCTTTGTGGACTTCCATTGAACAATTCTTGTGAACATCATCCATCAGAATACACATCCTCATCAAAGCGCCGCTTCCTTGACAAGTGGACGTGGATCGTGGCCGAAATAGGATTCATATTTGGATTTGGAGTTATATGGCTTCCACTTGTGTTTTTTAGAAGATGGTGGATACTCTATTTCAGTTATGTCGACTCACTCTTGTGGAGGATTCCTTTCTTACACCGATTACTACAATATTAAGACTATCTTGAGACTCCTAGCATCATGCTTAATTTTAGCACTTCTGAAATTGTCTATTTCTGAATTATTTTTGTACTAGGGTTGCGCGTGGGGTTGTCTATTTTTTCCTTTTACATTTTGATTGTACTTGCAAATAAGTATCTTATATTATAATTTTTAAATTAATTATAATTAATTATTATCATCTTCTTTTTCTGTTATATATCAATCTTCTACCAAATATAAATCTACTGTTTACAAATATATCATATAACTATAATTTAATTAAATTCATTTATATTATATCATACTCTTTTAAGTATATATATATTTTAGAAAAGTTTATTCCTTTCTAAATCATATTCTTTTTTCAAAATGTTGTCATGCGTCATGCTCTATTCAAATTGATACCGCTTTTGTATTTTATTATATTTTAAAAAAATTATATATTAAATTATAATTACTAATACCCTTCTCAGAATTCAAATTAAAATTGCCCAAAACAATTCACTATGTTTAAGTTTTTTTATTTAAATTAAAAATATGATAAAGTTCTTTCAATGAAAATTTAGAAAAATGGCTACGATTGGTTACTCCTCTTGTCCATTTTTATCAGATTTATTATAATTTAATTAATTAAAAAATTCTGAAAATGAAAAAATATCTATTTCATTTCTGTATCGGATTTGGAATTTTAATAATTGAAAAATTATGAAAACAATTAAAAATATGTATTTATCAACTCTTAGTAATTCCCATCTTTATTACATTTTTAATTTAATTAATGAAAATTACGAAAATAATAATATTAATAAGATTTAGAAAAAAAAATTCAAAAAGATAAGATTTTTAATTTTCATCGTATTTCTTAACTTAAAATAATGTTTGCATGAATTT